>OVAN01011142.1:0-14980 GCA_900406275.1 Anastatica hierochuntica
CTAAACCGAATCCAGAATTCGATATAACTGAAAATTTTAAAAGTTTTGAACTTGAACCCGAATTCAAAACTCGAAATAACCGAAAATTATAAATTCAATACTCAAAAAAATCTAAACATGAGTAATAATATATAAAATTATTTAAAAAATCTGCGCGGGTCAAAAATCTAGTCGTTTTTAATAACATTGTATGAGGATCAGTTTCATTCGTTTAAGTTAATGTAAAGTAAAAGTTAATATAAAGTTGTTTGAAAAAAAAACATCGTTTTTAGTTGATGTAAAAAAAACATCGTTTTTATTCGATGATGAAGGGTTTAATAACATCCTCGTATTTGATTCTAACTTATCATGAATTCATAATTCATTCGAAAATGACATTTGATCAACGTCACTAAATTTATAAAAACACATGGTTAGTATATAAGATATCACATAACGACATAAACAAGAAGATGCTTTCTGTATTACTGAATGCACTATCTATACGTGTTCGGTAGATCATACTACTTTAGGAAAATATTTTAGAGTTCGTTTTCGACGATGTAGTTTTGATCACTTTACGGTAGAGATTTAAACGAAATTATTTGTCAGAATGAACGAATTTTGGATATGATGTAATCATCGCAGTGAATATTACTACTTCCGTTGTTTTGTAAAGAGTGTCATTGTAGGTTTTTAATTTTGTTTTACAGGATAAAATTTTATATTTTCAATGTAAATTTATAAACAATTCTGGTTTTAACAATGTATTTGAAATTTTTTTAATAAATTAAGATGGAGGAAGTTTTTTTTTGACAATTTTCGTAATTTTTGTGAAAATTGTCACAACAAACACTCTATTTTGTAAAAAAGAGAAAATATAATTAAGGTGGTTCTACGTCAAAATCGGAATGGACTCGAATGAAAAATGAAAGTCTAAATAGTTTTATTGTAAAACATAAAATAAAATGAAACAAATATAATTTGTATCAACCATCGAAATTTTAGATAAAGACATATGATTTGTATCAACCAATGAAAAAATTATGGTATTTTGCACAATTTTAAAACCGATAACATTTTTGCATCAAATTTAAAATTTAATGACATTTTTGCAAATTTTCCGTGGTTTTATATCATATATTCTTGAAGCATAAATGATTGGATGCGGTTATATAAACATTTATGCACTGAAGGTGGGGCCTGAGAATTGATGCGACGCATCCGAATCAGAAGAGCAATGCCACAACACAACTTGCTCTTGTGTGTGAGAGAAAGAGAGATAAGTCACAGTGACATGTGGCATGACACGTGGGCTGGCGGTTAAAGACCCAATCAGACTGAATTTGCCACGTGAGATCTATCACGTCCCGACAACAATCAATTGCTTCCTTCTTCTTTCGGTTTCCTTTCTTCTTCCACCATCTCTTAAGTTTATTTATTATTTTTAAGAAAAAAACTAACTTTAAAAAATATAAATAACTAAAATATCATCACAAAAGATTAGAGTTATTTAAGTTTTTAATATCCATAGTACCTTTACAACAACTTGTTTAAAAAACATATTACCAAAATTCTATTAATAAAATTTGGGAAAAAGTGCAAAAAGTCTCGAAAATAAATCTGTAGTGACTTTAGTTTATCCAAAATTTATAAATCTTTATTTAGATTTGTTTTTTGGAATATCAGATCTTTTTCTTGAACTACAAATTTATATACATACATGAAGCCACAAATTTATTAATCTGTCACAATTTTGTTTTTCACAGATTTTTCATCATTGATGCTATAAAGTTTTAAGGGTCTCACATATTTTTTTTTGGAAAATCATTGCATATTTATTTTTCTTTACTACAAACATTTTGTTTTCTACAGATTTTTTGTGCAATTACTGCAGATTTTTCAGAACATCACAAATTTTCTGTAACATATTTTTTTTCAATCGAAAAAATTTGAAAACACAACACTACATATTTTGTTTTCTCTTAAAAATTATGTAGTTTGACTACAAACTTTTTTTAAAAAAGTTAACTACTAGACTAACGTCAAGTAACTCTAGATTTATTTTATGTTGTTACAAAGTTTTAGAGAGCTACAGATTTATGTGCTTTGACTACAGATTTTTTTTTTCATGATGCCACAGATTTTTCTCTAACTATAATAACACAAAAGTTTTTTTGTCATTTGTTTTATAGATTTTTTTACTGTTTTTGATTTTTTTATATTTTATTTCTATTGCAATAGATTTTTATAATAAATTACTGAATTAAACAACAGTTAAAATAAATATGTAACAACATCAAATAAAAATTTATTTATTAACTTTAGTGTTTTATGTTTATCATTCTTTTATAGTGATATTTCAATTTATTAATGTTTCATAAAAAATCTAAGTTTAATTTTTATTATTTACTTAAATTTAAAAATTATATAAAAATATTTTTTTCTTTTAGTCACTTTAAAAATTATGAATAATTTTATTTGATTTTAACTAGTTCTTTGTTAATTTTCTAATTTTTTTTAATATTTTCGTAATATTTTTAGTAAAAGTTTGTTATTTTTATTAATCTTAATATGTCTTATTATTTTCAATCCATTTTAACTATTTATTATATAATTTTTTTTATTTTATTATAAAATTTTTAGAGTTAATCTTTATTATTCATTTTTATAAGCTTTAAATCAATTTTTATTTTTAATTAAAATTTTATTTTGATTTTATATAAAAATCTTTATTTTAAATTATATAAAATTTATATTTTAATTTTTAGTTTCTATTTTGAATGTACTTTATTTAAGTTTTTTAAGAAGGTTTTAATTATAAAGATTTTTGATTATATTATAATTTTTTTAAATTTTAAATTTTTTCAATAAAATTTAGTTATATAGTTTTTTATTTTATTATAAATTTTTAGTTTTGGATTTACAATTTTTTATTTTTTTCGTTTCAACTTTTTATATTTTTTTCTTTTTTAATTTAAAATATTTTAGTTGCTTTTTTTACTTTTTTCGTTTTTTTCAATTTGTGTGAAAAATAAAACATGAAGGGTTTAATGTTAAATTGTCAAAAGATTAGAGTTAGTTTTTTTTTTTAACAACTTAATTTATTAGATCGTAAAAGAAAAATACAACGTATCAGTAACGAATGTTGGTGGAGTTACATGAGACAGAAAAGAAAGACATAAATGTAAAGCATTCTTAGCTAGCATGTCCGCCGTTTCGTTCCGTTCCCTATTAACGTACTCTATAGAACATTCCGGCAATTTTTGCATCCATGCTCTAATATCTTGGAGGATGTTAGAAATGTCCACGTTATCCTTTATCCCATTGATAAGATGTACTAATTCCAAACAATCGCTTTCGAACCAAATATTCCGCCATCCAAAAGCCCACATATGTTGGAGTACATGGAGAAATCCCATCGCTTCCGCCTGGAGAGGAGTAAACACCTTCTGCACTGTAACTTGTTCCCCTCGAATAAACTTCCCCTGATAATCTTGTACAATCCAGCCAATGCCCTGCAGAATCACTACCGGTCGCAAAAGCACTGTCAAAGTTACATTTTATCCAACCAAATGGTGGAGGTTCCCACTGTGAGGACTTGAGAGGTCTCAGAGCTTGCATAGACTGACGTTCCTCCTTAATTTGACCCCATTCCACTGCTGAGTTATAGGCCCGAATCGCGTCAACAGAAGGAGCAACAACCCTGTTGCTAAAGGTGAACTCATTTCGAGATTTCCAGATGATCCACAAAGTCCATAACGGAACATACCGAAAATCGATTGGAATGTTGCCATCCTCACCCCATTGTAAGAGCCTATCAATATTATCTTCCAGGTTTCCCATTGGTAAAAGGATGTGATTGACTTGCGAACATCTCCATACCGCTTGTGCATATTGGCATTGAAAGAGAGCATGAAAAATTGTCTCAGAACCTTGGCCGCATCTCTGGCAAGTCGGATCTAGATCTATATTTCTGGTATTTAGACGTTCCAATGTAGGTAAAGCTTTCGAAAGGATTTTCTAAAGAAAATGTTGCAATTTCGGGGTAATTTTCATCTTCCAGATGCGACATTTTAGGGTCAAGGAACCATCTGGTGCTTCAATCGGGTCCATGTTGGGATCCAGATGTGTAGCAACCCAGTTGCCGGAACGGACATTATAAGCACCATCCCTCGTGTAAGGCCATTCATACGTATCTCCAACTGCCGTTTTCGAGAGATATATCTTGGAAGCCAAATCTGCGTCGTGAGCAGATAGATGTTGGTGGAGGAGATTATCATCCCATTCACGTTGGTCATGTCGCCATAACTCCGCAACTCTACTTAAGTGACTAACCCCATTATGGTGTGCCGGCCGTGGAGGATCTGTCGGTAACCAAGGATCGTGCTTGATGTTTGTATTCTTTCCATCACCTAAACGAATACGCAATCCCTGTTTGAGTACTTCTTTCCCCGTCTGGATGGATCTCCACCCATAAGACGAGTTTTTAGGAGTACCAGACCATAAGAATGAAGATTTAGAGAAGTATCTTGCCTTATAAACTCGAGCTAGGAGAGAATTTGGATTCGTAAGCACTCGCTAAGCTTGTTTGCCAAGCAGGGCTCTGTTAAATTGATGCAGATCTCGAAATCCTAACCCTCCCTCTCGCTTAGGGATTGACATTCTTCGCCACGCAACCCAAGGTATCTTCCGTTGTCCATTACCATTACCCCACCAAAAGTCAGTTAGATGTTTTATGATATCATCACAGATCTTCTTTGGGAGTTGGAAACAATTCATAGAATACACCGGCATTGCTTGAACAACTGCCTTAATTAGAACCTCCTTCCCAGCTTGAGATAAGAATTTTGTATGCCAACTTCCAAGACGTTGTTGAACTCGACGAACAATATACTGAAATTGTTCCGTTTTGTTCCTGCTAAACTGCTCTGGAAGCCCCAAATATTTTCCTCCTCCCCCAATACGCGAAATTCCCAGCACTTGCTGCAGCATTCTTCTCCTGGATTCACTAATTCGCATCCCAAAGATAATTGATAATTTTTCTAAATTGATATGTTGCCCAGAGATTTCCTCATACCTTTTAAATAGCTAAGCCAACGTCTGACAATCATCACGAGTAGCTCGATAGAAGAACAGAGAGTCATCTGCGAATAGCAAATGAGACACAGTAGGAGCATTCCTTGAGATCCTAATCCCAGCAAATTGTTTAGCAAGTTCAGCCTTATTCACCCTTTGAGACAAGATCTCCGCGCAAATCAAAAAGAGGTAAGGTGATAGTGGATCACCCTGTCGGAGTCCCCGCGTGGGTGATATTTCACCATAAACCCCTCCATTTAAAAGCACCGAATAGGATACAATGGTCAAACATTTCATGACCCACTTGATCCAGGTTGCACTAAAACCAATACCATACATTGCCCGCTCCAGGAAACACCACTCAGCCCGGTTATAAGCCTCACTAATATCAGTTTTAATTGCTATATAGTTTTCAGCACAATCCTTTTTTGTCTTAATAGCATGGAGAAGCTCGTGAGCCACTAAGATATTATCCGATATTATTTGACCCGGAACAAAAGCCGCCTGGGAAGGGGAGATAAGTGAATCCAGGGAAACCTTAAGACGCAGAACCAGGATTTTTGAGATGATTTTATAGCCAACCGTACACAAACTTATCGGCCGATAATCAGACATTCGCTTGGCTTCGCTGAATTTAGGAATTAAGGAGATGTTTGTATGGTTTATACCCGGTTCCAGTACAAAATCATTAAAAAACGATTTTACCATTGTCGTGACCTCTGGGCGTATGTCCTGCCAAAACTGATGGTAAAACGATGCCGAGAACCCATCGGAGCCAGGCGCACGGTCAGCTCCAACGAGTGACACTGCCGTTGATATCTCATCATCTGTCACGGCTGAAGTGAGATTGACATTCATCTCATCCGTAACCACCTTTTGGATATCAGAAAAATCATTGAGCATTGTTGATGAAGAAGAGGAAGTATACAGTGATTGAAAATACTTCAACGCAACCATAGCTAAATCTTCATCTTTTTTTATATTTTGTACCCAAATCATCAATCAAGAACCTAATTTGATTCCTTTTCTTCCTAGCCTTCATTGCTCCATGAAAGAGCCTGGTGTTACGATCACCCTCCCTCAGCCATCTCGTGCGGCTCTTAGTTTTCCAGAAAATCTCCTCATCATAATACACCCTTGCCAGCTCTCTTATATATCGTTGAATAACAGTGGTGGAGCAACCCGATTCACGTAGAGCTTGTTCCAGCTGGTGTCTTGCCAGAGCAACTGCCTCATCCAAATTAACCCGGTGACGCCTTTTCCAGTTAGCCATGGACCGGCGGCATAAAGCAAGCTTCTCTCCATATTTTGTTGCCTCCGATCTTAACCGTAGCCACCTTGTTCTTACCATATTAACAAAATCATCATGCTCAAACAATCTTTTGTCATAGAGAAATTGTCTCTGGTGTCGAACGGGTTCGTAAGCAATTGTGACTAACAAAGGACTATGATCCGATTCAGCCAAGCCTAGAAACTCTGCTACCGACGCCGGAAATATCTGCGACCACTGTGAATTGACAAAAACCCTGTCCAAACAGCATTCCACAACACCATTTGACCTCTTCCCAACCCAACTAAACTTATTACCAATATATCGAAGGTCTGACATTCCACACACTTCAACCATAGTTCTAAATTCTCGAAAACTAGCCCGTGGCCTAATATTCCCACCTCTTTTTTCTGTATTATCAAGAATCTCGTTAAAGTCACCACACATCATCCATGGGCCATTGCGAGAGAGTTGAATCCTTTGTAATCGTTCCCATAGATGATTTCGTTGAGTTGCAATAGGATGTCCATAGATGCACGACAAGTAGAAGGAAAATGATTTATAATTGATAAAGAGATCTACAAGTCGAGCATCACTTGAAATACATGAAACAGAAAGATGATCTTGCCAACAAACTACTAAACCACCACCAATGCCCTGCGGCGACACAATAAACATACTACTAAAACCTAAGGAAACACATAGATCACGAACATAGTCATTCTTGTTTTTTGTCTCAATGAGGAACAGCAAGTCCGGAGCAAACTTTCGTTGTTGCTCTTGTAGGCGTCGAACTGTAGGGCGCTGTCCCAAGCCCCGACAATTCCAAATTTGGACTCTCATTGAAGACTTGGTGGTTTCGGGCCCACCGTGCCTCCCTCATTTGCTTCAGCCAGATCGCTAGACTCAGTTCCAGGCATTACCATTGCATTTCCCACCGGACACTTGGTCTGCTTTGTCACAGGTTCTAATCCAGTCTTCTCCTCCACTACGTCAGCCACAGAAGCTACACCAATCTTGTTAACAAGAAGAATGAAATCAGCAGAAGGATCACTTACAGAGTGTAGATGCAAGACACTAACACAGCCGCTAGCAGCACCCTTCTTCCACTGCTTCTCGTCCACTAAAGGTGATCTGAACTTGCGCTTCCTGATCTCTCTCTTAGCCTCTGGTATGTCCTCCACATCTACCACAACCAACTCAGATTGTTCCGCAGCGTCTTGATTCCCACCCAGATGGTGAAATCCCCCATTTGCCACTGCATCAGCCACTTCATTCTGCTCTAACGGATCATTCATCTCATCCCCCTCCTCCTGATATTGCATCATCTGGTGAGGGTCATCGTGATCATCATCATCTGGCAGGTTCTCGTTGTCTCCAGGGTTCATACATTCTCCTGTATCATGAGTGGGAAGGCCACACACGGCACAGAACCCACGGACCCTTTCGTACCTGAACCGGAGAAGGGTATTCACACCACCCTGAAATTGAAAATTCCTTCGAAATCGAAGAGGATGGTTAACATTCCAGTTTATCTTGACTCTAACAAAATCAACAGCCCCCGGAACCGCAGGATTATAATCTCTCTGCATCCATTGACCCAATCTTCTTCTGATGTTGTAGATAAGGTTCGGCGTTAAGTATTGCAACGGTATACCGCGTATCTGCACCCACAGAGGTATTTAGTTCATCAGGTCCTCTTCCATCCCTGGAGTCCACCGCTGAATCACTAACATCCGGTCATCAAACGCCCAGGGGCCTCTCTGAAGCACAATCTGCATCAGATCTTCAGAGGGAAAAACATATTGGAAGTGGCTCCGATTAACAATCCGGACAGAAATGATACCACTCAGTCCCCAAACCCGAGGCAACGCCGCAATGAGAGTACGGAGGTTTTGTCTCCGGCGGTTTAGAGGCCGGCCGACGATGGTGAACTGGTTCGTGTCCAACGCCTCCGCCACGACTTCAATCGGAATCAACTCCGGAGGGTCATTAACCCCAAGTGTAAGGTCTTGAACATGATGGTTACTGTTTTCACCCATATTTAATACGAAGAAATTGATGAGAGACTGTGATTGATGGTTTCAGATATCGGTTAGGGTAGAAGCAGAGAGGATTGGGTGGGATTTATAGTGAGGGATCGAAATTGTGGGTCGATAATGGTCATCGTGGTGGGTATGATAACCAACAACGGAATGAGAGGAGAGATGATGGTAACCGTTAGTCAACTACTCCGACATCATCGCGTTACAAGGAAGAATTGTCCACCGCCGGAACAGGATATTCCGGCGACAGAGCCGTCGCAAAGGGCAAACCGCCCATAAAATCGTCATTTTCAGAATCGTCATAGAGATTTACAGTCTTTAGAGTTGTGAAGCTCAAGAGTTAGTTTAATAAAGGATTGTTATTATAGTAATTTTTAGGTTTTTTAAAGTTATTCTAGATAATTTTCTCTTTTTTTTAGCAGAAAGTTGTGAGTTCGTAGATTTTTTAATTTTCTAGGACAGATCATAAAGTAATATGTTCGTTTGTGGCAAATCAATTTCTTTTGACATAGTTTTTTTTTTAACACGGGTGGATCGACAAGGTCCGATCCATAGCCAAATCCTACGACGCGGGAGATCGCAACTTAGTGGAGTCGAACTCCAGACGTCTGAGTACTCAGCACCAGGGCATTTGCCGCTGGGCCAAATGAGTCTCGGTAATAGTTCGAAACCATGATATCGATCCTATTAAAAAAGAAGCACAACAACATTTATTTACGTGTGATATGTATCTTTTTTAAATCATATCTTATAAAAATTATTGATTAATTGATGATATTTTTTATGGTAACGAATTAATATTCCATAAATCTTTATATTGATAATAAATTTAATTCAGATTCTATTTTAAATTATAACATATTTAAACAAAGATAATGAATTGGCTTAAATAATATTGTCTAACAATATATATCCTATATTCTGTTTTTGAAGTTCTAAAATTAATTCCCTAATATCTTTTTATGAAAACGAATGAGACAAATATAATTATTTTTTATAACAAAATATATTGGTTGATTTATTATATTTTTTATGGTAATTGAATTAATATTCAAGTAATCTAGATATATTAATTATGAGTTTTCAGAATCCAGAAAAATGACCAGCTTTCCAGACGCTCATTGAAGAATTCCAAGGATTAGTTTCACTGCTTCCGGAGTTCATTATGCATCTTATCCCTCGTATGCTAAATGGAAAGGCGGACTGTCTGGTCCGAGCCACTAGATCTTTATCTCATGAATGTACCTTTGTAGACATTATTCTTCCTAATTGGGTAACCAATTTGGACATTGTTTTCTAATTGATGTATGGTTGGAAAAAAATTACGAGTTTAAACTCAAAGAACAAAATATTGTATTAAAATTAGACAGTAATCTAGATATACGGATTATTGTAAGGATTCATACCATACATGCAAGGTTTCTCATTTATTACTTCGCCTATGATATAAATATATGGTACGAGAAACTCAGTTTCATTTTGAAATCGAATCGACAATCCATGTCTTTAATACGTTTCAATAATAAAACCATTTGTTCGTTATTATAATTTATTTATAATTAAAACTAATATCATTTTTAACTTTCTTTTTTACTACATTATACAATAAAAATTAATCTCATACTTTGAAAGCACGAGTCAAAATCTAGTCTGTTCTATTAAAACAGAAGTACACGAACCTTTTTATGTGTGACTTTTAAAGTTAGAGCATCTCTTAGATATGTAATATTTTTGACTTTATTAAATTATGATTATATTAATAATGCCAAAAAATCAATTTCTATTTAATTAGTTCAATTTTTTTTTACTAATTACTAATACCTTTTGCTTTTGTATATCATCTTATTTTATTTATAAATATATTCTATTTTCTTGTAAAATCTTATAAAAATTCCTTACTCCATATTTTTTGAATTAATTTGTGAAAATTTAAATATAATTATAAATTAAAATTATATTATTTCATTTAAAAAGACATAAGATATAGTTATTCTATTAAAATTAAAGTATCCTTTAAAGCTAAACTTTTACTTCATGTGTAATTTACATAGTCTACCTATGAAACTAAACATATTACTAGAGTATTCATTAAGTGTTATATAGTCATTTAGCAAACCTTATCCCAATCATGAAACTAAAGTTGTTTCTAATAATAGAACTTTAGATCAATAAAGTGTTGACGCAATGGTAAAAATTTCTCTATTAAAAGGGAAGGTCACAGGTTCGAGTTGTGTTGGAAGGGATTGGCTCACCAAATACGAGTATCTTACATGGTTTGATCCCACCCTGGGAGGATAAGGGGTCCACAGACTTTGAACCTCCTGATTATAAAAAAACATTAATAATAGAACTTTAGAAGAAAAAAATTTTATATACTTTCGAATATTTAGATTGATTAAATTTTATTCGTTATAGGTATTTATTTTTTTAAATATGAATTCGAGTACAATAAACTTATAATTAAAAATACTATATCGTACTTATTAAAAGAGAATTATCAATTTAAAAGTAACTTTGGTATCATGTGGTATATAAACTATAAAAAATAAAGTTTAGTCATGTGATGTTTTCAAAAAATACCTCAACGGGTTTTGTTTCACGGTATTTCAAATATCGAGTATTATCTTGTATGAGTATAAAATTAATTTCTATCAACTATAATAATTTAAGGTTAGTCATTTGGTGTTTTTACAAAAAAGAAATATTCCAACGATTTTTGTTTAAAGGCGTTTCGGGCATCGAGTATTATCCGAACCGAATCCGCATTTGAACCCGTACGGGTATCCGAAAAACCCAAAAGCCTAATACTCGAAAAATCTAAACACGATTAATCTTAAATTGAATTAATAAAAATTTAAAACAGTCAGCGCGATCGCACGGATCAAACTCTAGTTCTTTTTTAATTCGATGAATTTTTACCACTAGACCAACATTAGGTTGATAATTTTATATTTATTTTTCTTTCTCTTTTTTTGTGCACAACTTTCATTTTTATTTTTAACCCAATGCAAAGTTCAAGACGACATCGGAAAAACCACGATAAGTCAACGAATAGATTGAATCAATAGCAAGACATCCAAAATAAAATATAGATAGAGACACAAACTTGAAAAAGTTTAGTAAAACGTCATGGAAAAAATTGAAATTGCCATTTGCGATCCAGTCTACGAAAGACACAAAACGCTCTTTTAATTCTTCAAGAGACGAAAAATAGTCGCAGTGATCATTTTGATTTATGACATTGAAGCTGGTGAAAATGGTCTCTCCTTTGGTACGAAGGAATGTGGAAGTGATCTTTCCTGGCCCCTGCAGGATGAAATTTGATAAAATCTCTCCATGACGGCTAAGTCTATGGGATTTTCTTGTGAAAGAAACAATGGCGGAAAATCTGTCTCCATAAAGGAAGAGGAGTGAAAAGTCCATATGAAGTTTGAAAAGCCTTCTTCATGAAGTAGACTTTGGATAATGGGAGTCATCCTCCTAAGGTCGAATGGATGGAAGTAGAGTGATAATGAAGATGAAAATTCCACTAAAGCCGAGAAATTGCTATGATCCAGCAAATTTGTCGCCTTTCAACAAAAATGTGCCGAAGACGGATAGATTTGTCGAAACAAGAAAAATATGCTTCCCATCGAGCTTTATAGAGTCAACCTTAGGTGAGTAGAGGCAAGTAAAATCAAATTGGAGGGTATCACAGTTGATGCTATCTAAATTTACTGTTGGAAGAGGAAATGTCGCAATCCAGCAGTTTAAGTAAAGATCATCGGGAAGCTCTCGAGAGAAGATGATACACGGCGACTCCATTCCTTTGGGAGATGAGGCTTTAGAAGAGTGGTGATGAGTATAGGGAGGCAATACTATCTGTCGAAAAAAGCAAGATCTAGCCGATGTACATGACGACCTTCGAGAATAGTACACACTAACATCTGATCCGATAATATAGCTGTAGCTGCAGAGGAAGTCTCCAAATGATGGTTGACGACTGACTGAGAGGAGAAGCGTTTTTGATGGAGTTTTGTTGGCCTCAGTTGGAACAATGAAGAGAAGAGGTTCTTCAGGATAAGGATCCCGAGAAGGTTCTACAAGTTTAGCCCATGACAAAGACCAAAAGGCTCCAGATCTAGAAGAGCAAGCTTCAGGAGTGACGAATTTGAGAGATCTGGAAGGCGAAGGACGAGATTCAGGTATCTTGTGGCGTGAAAGGAAGTACAATCGTCAGTGATTCAGATCTAGCAGACGAAGTCTCTGTGCAGGTCGTACCTGAGCGAGATGCGAGTAGCTCTTGTGGAAGAGTACATGTGAAGGATTGCAGATGAGGAATAGACACCAAAGGCCGTAGATGCGGCCCCGACAAAAGCTCAAGCTGCCATTGATAGCGGTGTTGCTACCCAATCCAAAGAGCATGAGGAGATCCGACAAAGCTTCACAAAACCTGAGTAAAAGACGGAAAAAAATCGTGGAACGAGGAGAAACGAAATCCATGGCGGAGGCAGGGTGACGCCGACGAGCTATGTCGCCGTCGGCGTCGATCAAGCTTGGTTTGAACGGCGCCTCGAAGTCCGTGTTTGAGAGAAAATTAAGCTAGGGCGAACAACAATAACATACACAAGAGAAATATTTTCCTTTCTCTTCATCCAACTATTATTTGCTAATTTTTTCTTTCTTTTATGATAAAGATTTTTCATTTGGAATAGAAATCATAACCCTCTCACTTGGAAAGAGGCAATTAAAGTATAGCTCAACCATAATATATGGGCACCCTAATCAGGGCTGGACCTAAGCACATACCTAAGAAATATTTGAGTAGGGCTTCAAAAAATTATAAATTTTTGAAGGCCTATTTAAAAAAAAAACATTTTTGTTCATGTTATGTAAAGAAAAGTGTGTAATAGAAAAAATTGTAGAACTTATTACAAACACAAACATGTAAAATATCTCTTTTATTTATTGTAATATGTGAGAGAAGAGGTTAAAAGAGGCATACAATATCTTTTTTCCTTTTTTGCAGAATTAAGTATGCACTAAGTACTTTCCCCGCACCATGTGCGGGGATGAAAAAATTCTAAATTTAATAACAAATTAACGTTGTTTATTGTAAAAATTATACATTTGTAAATTTATTTAAGTTACCATATGTACAGTCTTAAGTTATTAATATATTTATGAATATGTATATATAGACTGATCTATATGTCTTATATGAGTTACCTTGGAACAATTGTGTTTTGATAAAAAGACATCTTGTATGGATGATCTGTACTCTTGTAAGCACCAACTGTTAGACCAACAACAAAATTTTGAAACACCTTTGTTTTCCATTTTTTTAAGAGATGTTCAAAATGTGACCAATGTTGTTTCTTAATAGTTGCACCGGTTTTTGTCTCCTGTAAATTTATTAGAAGATGTTATTAGATATCTATAATGAAAACAATAACAAATATAAATATTACATGTTTAAAACTTATGTGAATGTCACAAATAATGAGTTCCAAAGTTTCTCCATAAGGAGTACATTGCTTCCACAATTGAATGATCTTTGCAACGATCTTCCATGTTGACTTGTAAGGCTTTAGTTCGGAAAATTTATTTTCTTAAACCTTAATTAACCTTATTCTTCTTCTGTTTTGAGTGTTTTGATGCTTTGAAACGTAGAGTTGGCTACATCTTTATATAGCGGGTAGCGTACTTGATATTATAGAATATTTGGGGCATTTTAAAACGTAAAAAATAAATCGTATAAAATCTTTTGTTAGTGATTCTCAAAGAAATATGAGATCAAAATATGATCACATTAACTACAAATTTAACTACAAATCGAATGCGTATTCCGGATTTTGCTCACAATTTTAAAAAAGTGAGATCACATTAAATACATAATTATCAAGCTTACCATATAATTTTGTGGTTGATGAATTATAAAAATAATAAAACCATGTATTATTGCTAATTACCTAAACTATTTAATATTAACAAATTGATGATATCTTACTTACCTAAAAGGTTTAGGCCGATATTCTTGATAACAACCCAATCAGTGTAATCTGGTATTTTAATCGGTCGAATTCTCTTTGGATTTATTATTGATCCAACTCTGCTATGTTTTCGGTTTACGGTTGAACCCGGTCCGATCTCCGAATCGTGAATATGGTAGGATAAACTTAAGTGCATTTTGATATTGATAATTCATATTGTTAATATGTTTTACTAATATGAAAGTATTTGATTTTACTATAATTTATTTATAATAAAAACTCATACTATCATCTTTAAATCTCTTTTGTATTAGATTATACTAAAAAATTGAACTCCGCGCTTTGAAAGCTCGGATCAAAATCTAGTATATTTGATAGTAAACATGTTTTGTGCTTTTAATTACCGTGTGAAAGTTTTATGGGGACTTTAGTGGTATGATAACACAAAACATATATTTAGCTTAATGGTCATCCAAAAAACAAGGATAATATGTATTAATTATCCTTATATCCTTGAACTCACTTGCAAAATATATAGTTATTTCAAAAAATTTTAAATATGTTAAATAAGAAAAATTCTATTTTTTCATGTAGTTACAAATTTATATATATATATATATATATATATATATATG
>OVAN01011143.1:0-14979 GCA_900406275.1 Anastatica hierochuntica
CTTGGGAGATCCCATTCAAGTTCATCATAATCCTCTCTTTCCTGGAGCTCTCCCAGGAGCTAACCCACCTGCTGGAGGTGGTGAAAATGCTTGTGCTCAGCAAACTGGCCAGCAGAATGTTGCAGCTGTGGGGCAACAAGGCGCAAATCAACCTCGACAGAGGATGACTCTGGCGCAATATGATACTCCAGAGGCCTTCTATGGAAATTGTGTTGGGATTCGTCCGCCACCCATTAACTTGGTGCAGTAGAACCAATATCATGGGTTGCCATCACAGAACCCAATGCACCATCTGGATAGGTTTGAAGCTATTTGCAATACTATTCAGCACAACGGAGTACCTGCTGTTGCTCTGAAATGTAGGTTGTTCACTTTTTCTCTAAATGACAAAGCTACAAGATGGTACAATAGCCTAGAGCCTGATTCTCTGAGGACATGGGACGAGATCAAGGCTGCCTTCCTTGGGTATTTCTTCACGAAATTGCTATGGACACTGCTAGCAATGGTGATTTCAGTACCAAGACTATGCAAGGAGCTTATCAGTTGGTGAATAACATGGCGAATAGTCAGGCTAATCGCAGATCAGACTATGAGCGTGGTAGAGGAGTTGTGTCATATGATGCGAAGAGAATTGATGATCTACAGTCAAAGCTCGATGAGCTAATGAGGAGAGATCAGCAGAGTGTGAACTTTGTTGGTGAGCAGAACGAAGCACATGTACTTCAAGAGCAGTAAATGTGACAGATGTACCAGGAATACATGTCGGAGGAGCTGGCTGATGTGAATTACATTGGTGGTACGTGGAAATTTGGTAATAGAGGTTTCAATCAATAGAATCAGTTCCAGAACAAGCCTTACAATCATAAACAGAGTGCCTTCAACTCTGGATTTCAGAACAAGAATAGTGGCTATCAGCCGAAGTAGTTTGGTTCAGGAGGATTCAAGAACAACTATGATTCGGGGTATCAGAATCAGAACCAATGACAATCTTCTGCGTCTTCTCAAGATAGTGAGCTGAAACAAATGCTCCACCAAGTGTTGGAAAATCAGACTAAGTCTGCTGCAGAGATCAATCAGTAAGGCTAAGCAAAGTTCAATACTTAGGGATGAGTTCTTCATCCTCATTTCTCCTTTAGTTGCTAATCCTCAGAGAGCTAACTATGGCGCTCTCATTTCTAGGAGGATGATAGATGTGAAGCAAGAGGCTTCTAAGGAGAGTAGAGATCCCAAATATACGTCTCATTTTGGAGAGATCATCAGTGCTATCCTCGATTCTAGAGGAGTAGACTTGAGTGCTGAGACACCTATGGATTGCAAAGGATTGCTGGATCTTTTAGCACTTGCTAGATATCGCTATCTTGCAGGATGAATTCAGGGTACTGAGACCTTCACCTACTAATTCGTGCCTCATCATGACATAGAGCAAGCCTGGTACATTATACCTTGCTCGTCACTTCCATCTTTGCAGGAAGGTCACACTCTTTTTGACCCTTTTCTTTCTCAGATTTTCTGGAGATCTCCAGAGTGCCCCATCCTTGGTATGAGGGAATATCATAGAGCCAAGGCTTTTATCGCCAAGGCTGCTACACGAGTAAGAGGATCACTTCCGAGGAACATGGTTGCTTCATTTTCTATACCACAAATAGAGACTTTGGAGGATCTTAGAGTTGCTCTACCTACAGAGAGGAGTAGAAGAGTTCGACTAGAGAGGATGATGAGCAGAGTTATTCTTGTTCTAAGACACGCTATACAAGGATTCTTTAGGAGTCCTTGCAGAGAGAGAGAGAGAGAGAGAGAGAGAGAGAGAGAGAGAGAGAGAGAGAGAGAGAGAGAGAGAGAGAGAGCTGAGCAAGCTGATGATGGAGACTTAGAGAGTTTGTCTCTAGTTTCAGACGTTGAACATGATGTAACTGAGAAATCAGACACGGCTCAGAGTGACTCCTCAGCCCACGTAGGATACACTCCCACACAGGATCCAGACGCAGTTGTGAGCAGCCACACCCCAAATATTTCATATTCAACAAACTTTTAAGCCTTTATCAAGTGTCATTGTTCGAGTAATTTTCTTTTTCATTTCATTTTTATATTTATTTTTATTTTATCGACTCTGTTATTCCCTACTGTTGATTATTTTTGCCCCGAGACGGTGCAAGGTAATTCCGGGAAAATTTATTCGTTACTAATGACTTTTTGTTTTTTCTTAATTACTTTTTATTTTTATTGAGTCATTTTTATGTTTTATTGAGTCAAAACATGTTGGAATCTATGATCATATGTTGGTGGAAATTTTTTGTTTTGTGCTAACTTTCGTGTTATTCCTAGAATTGCTATTGACTGTAGATTTTATTGAACGGAAACCTATAAGTGGATCGATCTACCAGGACGACCATGTCCCGTTAAGACTCGGATTTTCAAAGTTGGTTTTACCCTTAAAATTAATTTAATTTCTCATTTTGGGGCTTGGTATACTTTAGATAGACTCCTCTTTCAGGCTTGACACTAATTCCTAGTGAATAATGTCTCTTATACTATTTCTTTCATATAGAATGGATTTAAGGTTCGATGAAATGAGCAAAAAGTGGCAAATATCTTAAAAAATTTTAACCATGTAGACTTATTCCACTTGTGCTTAATTTAGGAAAGAAAGAAAAGAGAAAGGAGATCGATAGAAAAAAATGAAATGATACCCTAAAAAAGTAGAGAATAATTGATCCTCGAAGGGTTCAATACAAAAAATGAAATGATACCCTATAAAATTAGGAAAAAGTTGATCACTGAAGCATAAGAATAGAATGGGGATAGGACTTTAAAAAGGTTATTATGTGGTTGGAAACTTGATTGACTAAAGAGTCAAATGTTCTTTGATCGATATTCCCTCGATTAGACAACACCTTAGAATTAATAGAAACCAGTAGAGATGCCGTTTTCTTTTGTGATTTTGGATCGAATTAAGATGGTTGCTAAGTGAAAGGGGAGTACGAGGAAGCTAATCTATGTATGTTGATACTGCTATATGCAGATAACCGAGAGGACCCGAGGCAATGTTTCAAAAACAAAGGTTTGTTTCCGTGTTTTCAATCTTTTCTCGCTCCTGGATTTTCTTTGCTTGAGAACAAGCAAGAAGTTAAGTCCAGTGGAGTTGATAACACTATTACTTTACCGTTTTTAGTTGAATTTTTACATATTTATTTGTAGGTTTTAATGATTTTTTGACCTCTAAAGGTAGTTTTCTCTTATTTGTGTTTTTAGGGACTAATCAGGTTAAATCATCAAAAAGGATGGAGACATGTGCTAATTGGATCTCTGATGACGAGGTTGATCATGAGAGGATCGTTGTGGTGTTTGTCTAGTCCGACGGTTTCGTATTCCTCGAAGGGGATAGTGTCGTTTGCGTCGTCGGGTGGAGAGGACCAATTTGCGCTTGTCTCAGCCTTTCGATGGTAGGTCTTTATCGATGAGACAGTGTCGCGAAAGAACTGGGTTCCTCCGATGATCATATTCACCCTGCAGCGATTGGTGTCATTGCCTTTGTCATCGGGTCCCCTGCCATGTTTTTCGTCAGCTTGGGTTCCTTGAGACGCGACATGTCCAGTGGGTACTTTCTCGGTCCTCAGCGGGCGATCTGTATCGCGTATGAGGTCTTTAAAGCTGGTTACATACGATATTTCTCCTACGAGCAGTTTTGCTGTTAACCTCGCTTTGAGAACTTTGCAGTTCGCGGTGAGGTGACCTTTTGTTTGATGAATTTCGCAGAAGGTGTCTTCGTCAAACGATGAGTTCCGCATCTAGGTGTTCCACGACGTCCTACCGTGTTCAGTCGAGGAATTGACAGCGTAATTGTGCGCCCCTCAGACGTCTTCTCCCTCGTTATGGACGTACTTGTCGTTACGAGGGACCTTATTTTTTGATTTATGTTCAGAGGTTAAGTCTTTCGAGGACGCCTTCGCAGGTTTGTGTTTTTGCGATAGAACTTTCATCTCCTCCTTGATGATGATGAAATCTGTGGCCTTATAAAGTGCGTCCTAAATAATGCATGCTTTTTCGAGGGCTATCCACTTTCTGTACTTCGACTTGTACCAGAGAGTCTTCATAAGTGCGTCTACCGCCAGTTTGTCGCTGATCCCGCTGACTCTCGACATTATTATTTTGAACCTGCTCATGAAATCTCAGAGAGATTCGTCTTCTCTTTGAGATAGGCTCCACAGGTCAACATCGGAAGTTTCTCTGTCCATAAACATGGAGTACTGTTTGAGAAATTTCGAGGAGAGTTGACGGAAACTCCCAATGGAGTTTCGCTTTAGGCGGGGGAACCATTTGAGGGCTGCTCCTTGGAGATACTCGACAAATAGGTGGCAGAAGCCATCGTCTTTTTCGCCTTCCTTGAGCTTGGACATCGCCATTGCGATCTGGAAGGTCTACAGGTGAGCTTTCCGATCAGAAGTTCTGTCATACATCGGGATTTTCACTTTCCCGGGATCGGAGACTGGCGTTGGTTATGCGAGCAGTAAATGGAGTTTATCGAGCCTCTTTGAGAGGCCTGTCGATCTCTGGCATGGAACTAGTCGCGTGATGGATCTGCGATTTTACCGCTTTTACCTCTGCCGCCATTTTTGCGATGTAGTCGCGGAGATCGCTAATCTCGTTGAGATCTTCGTAGGTCTTTTTTCGAGATGGTTTGCGCGTCCTGCGAATGGCTCTGGCCTGCTCCTCGGCGTGCTTCTCTTGCTCTACCCAGAAGATATTTTCCTCTTCTTCCGTCATGGGTTCGCTGAGCTGAGAATGCCTCTGTGTCGTGCGACCCTTAACACTTCTTGGGTGTATGTCAGTGTCTTCATTCGTGGGATTAGATTAATCGCTTAAGTCTAGGTCAATTCGTTCACCTGCGTTATCCTCTGTTTCCTTGTCGAGATTTGGTGGATCTTCCACGTTATTCAGAGGTGCAACAGGGGTTATTACATCTGGACTATTTTCCGATGGATTTTCTTGTGCGTTTTGAATTAAGTCATGTGGAGTGGTGAAGTCGAGTCTCCTTCCGTGGAGTCTGGTAGCTCAACGTGAAAGGATGGTTCTAGTCCTCGCAGTTAGGGTTTCAACTTGTTTAGCGAGGGAGCTAGTCAGTTTGTCTTGTTCGGTCGACTTCTGTTCGAGAGTCGAGAACATCTTTTTGATCTCCTCGAACGCCGCGGTGTTTGCATCAGCGTTGACTGCGGTGTTGTTCGTGACTGGAGTGCTTTCAACGTTTTTGTTGGCGTTTTCGTCGTCATGAGCTGGTTGATTGTTCTGGTCGTCTGTAGTAATATTCCATCTAGCGTTTTGTGGTTACGAGTTAGATTGATTTGTACCCTGTGCGAATAGGCCCCGTCCTTCTAGCGCCAAGCTGTGGGAACCAAAATTCACACTGTCGATTTACGAAATCGAAGGAAAGTCTGGAAACCCTAACTTTCCCTGAGGTCCCGGATTTGTGCTAGGCCAAACAAGAAGAGATTAGAACGCGATGAAAACAAACAATGGAATAAACGTAAAGAGATTGCAAAGTAAAAGTAAGCAGGATTCGTAAACATATAACGAAGTTAAAGTAAAACGTAATCGTAAACGAAAAGCAAATCGAAAGTAAACAGATATCGTAAATTAAGTAGAGTAAAAGAGATCTTATTCTGAATTCGTGTTTGAGCGTTTACAACTAGTGTAAAGCCATGGCCGCAAGAACTGTCGACGAGAACCCTAGATGTAATAGCGTAAACTTGTAAACCTAGTTGAGTCGTAGCTCGCTAACAGAAAATGAAAGTAAAAGCCCTAATTCTCTAAGTGTTTGGTGGTGACAAAATTTCTCTTTCTCATTCTTCTCCTTAGCCCTCATTTTATGTGCCTTCGTAGGTTAAATCCGTTTCCTTTTCCGCCCTAGATTCTTGCATATCCTTCCGCGGAAATATTTCATTTTTTCGGGAATATTCAATATTCTTACGAATTTTCCATATTTATCTTTAGACCTTGACTTTCTCGTATTTTTCTTTTAACTTTCGTGAACCTCGGTTAGATCATTGACGCAATTGGGTCGGTTCTCGTTCCGAAATCATAAGTGGGCTTTTGTCGCGTTTTGGGTCTTCGTGGGCCATTTAGCGACAAAGCGATTTTTACGATTTCTTTGGGAGAAATCGTTCTTCGTACGACTATGCAGTGACAATTTTACGAAATGATAAGACCGATCGTATGGTTAAGACAATGTCGGTGTTCGACCTAACCATTATCGTTTCATACGATCGATACAAAACTTTTACGAAAGGTTCAAGTCTTTACAGTTATTGCCGCGAAACTTCAACGGAGATTCTGATTGAGACGAAACAAGAAACGCTTGAACCATGATTCGAAGGAGAAGACAATCGAGAAAGCGTGGTCTGGTCGCCCATTGGGCGCCAAGACCATGGGTCTGGGCGCCTAATGGGCGTCTAGACTTGCCGTTGTTCGTGTTGATCGTATTTTCGAAGGGATGCAGTTTACCGTCGTTTACGGTGACTTCTTATCGCTCCAGAACTTGTTTAACGAGATCTCTCAGAGGTCTCGGACGTTGATTTTGTTAATATCGCGTTTAGTTTCCCACGAGTTACTGGACTTTGCGAAGCGTTCACTCATTCTCACCGTTGATTTTGTTATGCTTCCGTTACTCTTTTAGGCATCGATTTCGTCGTAACCGTTTGTGACCCCAATAATACTCCAACCTGGCTAACGGCTCCATCGACTCCGTTGCGGTTTTAACATATCATTTTTCGAACAATTTGCTCGTATTCATACCTTAAGGCACACCTCTGACAATCTCTACCACATCAAGCAATGCAAATGAGAAATCCTTAAAGAGTATGTCCACCATTTCAACAAAGAGAAGGTGTCAATCCCAAACTGCGTAACCTCCACAACCATCTCCACCTTTAGAGAGGGGTTACTGAATGACGGCAATCTATACAAAGAGCTCACCAAATACCAATTTCATTCCATGGAAGACGTTCTCTTTAAGGCCTGAGCGCAAATCAAGTGGGAAGAGGATCCCACTCATCGAGCCTAGGTCACTCCAAAAACTAGCGCGAAAAATCATAAGCTAGAGAAAGCCCTCAGCAAACAGGCATGTCGACCCCTATCTCAGCCAAGCATTGGAAGACACACCAAGGACTCCACCAACCCTTGGACAAAGACCACGACCATGGTTGTCGAAGGTGAACTTATTGCCCAAGCCAATCGAGGATATTCTCATTATGGTGCCCACAAACATCGTCAAAGAGCTAAGGCACTTCACTAGCGGTATAACATGGCCACCAAGGACACAGGCATCTGCATACACCAAGGCTAGTAGTTCCAACTGGTGCGATTTCCATCGAGACTATGGTTATCCTACCAAAAGTTACGCTCTACTAAGACAGGAGGTAAGGGATCTCCTATACAAGGGCCTTCTCAAAGAGTTCCTTGCTAAAAGAAGTGCCAGTCTCACCACTCCGAGCCCCTGGAAGAGCCAACACCATAATCACTATGCAAACCAGGGTAATTAATAATGTATCAGGAGGCTTGATAGGCACTGAAAGTCGGACAAAGATAGAGAATCCTTTGCTGCCAGGGTCCTCTGTGTTTTAGTAAAAGCCAAGAACGAAGCATCACCCTTGGCCAGGCTAAGCTTCGCTCCCCTCGAAGGCGGCGGGGGACAATCTACCCATCATAATACTTTAGTAGTGTCCCTGACCATGGCTCATTGTGTCGTTAGAAGCATATTGATCGATAGTGGAATCTCGGTCAACATCCTTTGCGCAAAAATCATGGCAGAACTAGGGATTCCGAAGTCGAGGCTCATACTAGCGTTCAGATCGCGTTTAGTGGACTAACGACCCTACCCTTGGTAAGGTCACCCTAGGCGTATGGGGTGCAAAGGTCCATAGGCAAACCAGATTCGCCATAATGGATTACCCATCGACATATAACACCGCCATGGGAAGACCATGGATTCATTCCATGGGAGGAGTCCCCAACACGTTGCATAAAATCATGAAATTTCACGCACCTTGGGGCTTTGGATAAATCAAAGGCGATCAACCTGACTCTCGATTATGCTACGAGATCATTCTAAAAAATAAGCCTACAACCTCGAACCTGACTTCACCTGAGACTGGTACGGATGAAGAGCCCATGGTCTAATAATTTGACGAATCCCTTTGACAGAAGTGGACCTTAGCAGGAAACTGAAGATTGGTTCGCGCCAGCCTATAGGTTTAAAAGAAAGGCTTGTGGGTTTCCTTCGACCCAACCAAGATTGCTTTGATTGGTGACACACTTTCATGCCAGGGATCGACCCTAGCATCATATCACACAAGTTGATGGTTGACTTGGATCATCTATTAGTGAAGCATAAGTGGAGGAAATTCGCTCCGGAGAGAGACACCATTGTAAATAAGGAAGTAACTAACCTCCTTGAAGCCAAATTTATGCGGGAAGTGGAATACCTTAAATGGTTAGCTAATATCATAGTGGTAAGAAAGAAAAATTGGAAATAGAGGGTTTGCATTTATTTTATGGACCTCAACAAAGCTTGTCCCAATGACCCTTTTCCATTTCCACACATCAACAAGTTGGTAGACGCTACCGCGGAACACTAACTCATGAGCTTCACGGATGCATTTAACGGATACAATCAAATCTTGATGCACATGAGGGACAATGAAAAGACAACCTTTATGACATCCCAAGGGATATACTATTACAAGGTCATACCCTTCGCTCTCAAAAATGCAGGGTCACCTTACCAAAGGCTAGTGAACCAGATGTTTGCAGAGTACATCGGTCAGACCATGGAAGTGTACATAGATAATATGCTAGTAAAATCCTTGCTAGCACAATATCATATAATGCACCTACATCAAGCCTTCGACACCCTCCGAAAGTACAAAATAAAGCTAAATCCATCTAAATGCTCCTTTGACGTTAGCTCTGGATAATTCAAAGGCTACATCGTCACACACCGAGGGATTGAAGCTAATCCATAGCAAATGAAGGCTATTCAAGGAATTCCCACGCTGCAAACTCACTAAGGATATTCAAAAGCTAACGGGGGGGAGAATGACAACCCTTAGCAAGTTCATATCAAGGCTATCACATCCTTTCTTCGAAGCCCTCTAGAAAGGAAAATATTTCGTGTGGGAAGAAAAATATAAGGAAGCCTTGGCAGCTTAAAAAAATTATTCGTCTGCACCGCCATTATTCTCCAAGCCAAAAGATAAAGAACAACTACTGCTATATGTAGCCGTTGCCGACCATGCTGTCAGTGGTGTTCTCCAGAGATAGGAAGACGCCATGCATTGCCCTATATATTATGTCAGCAAGTCGATTCTGGATGTCGAGAGATGGTACAGTCACCTGGAGAAGTTGGCACTGGCCCTGGTCACAGCTGCCCGAAAGCTAAGGTAATATTTCCAAGAACACTCGATCGTGTTAGTAACTTCATCCCCCATCAAAGCCATCTTACACAAGCCTGAAGTATGAGGAAGACTAGCCAAATGGCAGTTGAACTGGGAGAGTATGATGTGATCTTTAGATTTCATAGCAGAATTCACACCCACTCCGGAGCCGTTGGCCAAGGAAGAAATCCATACTCTCCGATGGGGAATGGAAACTACAACTGGACATTTCTAACTACGTCAAGGGAACAACCCTGAGAATCGTACTGACTTCACCCAATGCGAAGAAGCAACATGTGCAGTCAGATTCGAATTCAAGGCTAACGAACAATGAAGCTAAATACGAAGCTCTTAATATTAGGGCTCACCTTGGCTAAAGAGTTAGGAGCCCATAAAATTATGGCCCATAGTGACTTGCAATTGATAGCCAATCAAATTTAAGGAGATTACCAAGCTAGGGACACCACCATGGCCAAATACCTGGGGCTAGCTAAGGAGCTCATGGCCAATTTTGAAAACTGCAAGTTGCAAAAAATTCCCTGGGAAGAAAATAGTCAGCAGATGCCTTGGCTAACCTAGGGTCAACCCTACATACCACCAAAAAGTTGAACATTCCCCTGCAAATGCTACAATGGCCCGCCATTGCTAAAGAAGTACTAGTAACGTATACAGCAGTGGATGTTGGAGCGTCCCTAGAGTCACCCGAGCCATCATAGGACTGGAGAACATTAATTATAGGGTAACTAAAGGAAGTTACTTTACCCAACTTGAAAACGGAATGCGTCAAGATCAAAAGAAAAGCGGCAAGGAATTGCCTTGTTGAAATAACCCTCTATCGACGGTCCTTCAGGGGACCATTGCTGAGATGCCTTGGATGGCCTGAAGTAAGGCTCAAATTGGAGGAAATTCATGAAGGCACGTGCAGATCGAACTCGGGGGTATAAGCCTCGCGCTGAGAGCACAAAGGATCGGCTATTAGTAGCCAATGTTAGCCAATGATGCAAAGCTTTATGCACACAATTGCAAACAATGCCAAGTGAATTCTTAGATACCAAAACTACCCCCCTCCCGAAGATTCTAAAACCAATAAGCGCGCCATGGCTCTTCGCAAAGTGGGGAATGGATATTGTCGAAAAATTCCCTAAGCCACCTGTGCAGAAGGTTTTCTTGTTGGTAATGATGGAATACTTCACCAAGTGGGTAGAGGCTGAAGCATTAAGCCAAGTCACAGACATCGAGACACAAAGCTTCCAATGGAAAAGGATCATTTGCAGACTTGGGGTTCACAAGGAGATTGTCACGGAAAATGAGCCCCAATTCATGAGCAATGATCATCAATCAAATTAAGCTCAGCGTCACCACGCCTCATCATCCTCAATCAAATGGTCAAGCCGAATCAACCAACAAGACAATCATCAACATGCTGAAAAAGAAGCTAGACGCAAAAAGGAACTTTCGGTCGACGAACTCCCTGGCCTGCTATGGGCATATCGAACAACCACCAAGTCATCCACTAGCAAAATGCCCTACTCTATAGTTTATTGCATGAAAGCGGTCATTCCTACAGAAATAATTGTAAGGACTACCAGGAGCGTTTGCCATGATGAAGAAACCAATTATGACTTGATGGCCCTAGACCTAGATCTAATTGAAGAAATGAGAAAAGCATCCATGGTGTGAAATCGGTGTTACCAACAAGTTGTAGCCAGGAGCTACAACAGAAATGTCAGCAAGCAAACATTCCAACAAGGGTATTGGGTCTTAAAAAGAGTATTTGATAACACCAAGGACAAAGCTGGCGGAAAACTGGCTCCAAGTTGGGAAGGACCTTATAAGATAATCGAGGTATACAAAGTTGGGGCTTACATATTGCAAGATGAGCATGGAAGAGAACAAGTGGTTTTTCCTAGAAACGCGATGGCCTTTGCTTTTCTAAAAATTCAAATTTGTAATAAAGCTCGTAGCTATTATTTTACGAAAGAAGTTGTGGGTCTTGAAATACATTCTTGAAAGTACTCACACAGTGTAAGAAACACTCATTACTATGTCCTTCGGGGAAAAGGGGTATACATTACCCTTTGATAACTTTGAGGATGTAAACTAAGGCTATAAGCCCACTAAGGCCACGAGCCCCTCGAAACCAGTATACTGCGGACAAGCTCCTAACCATGGTCCATGAAATGCGGGCAAGCTCCTAATCATGGCTGATGCAATGCATCCAAACAATGCAAGTTAGCAAAGCTTATGGAACTTGTGCACCCCTGTTCATTCTTCCACGCGGCCCATAGTCTATGCGCCTAGCAGAAAAGGTAAAACCTAAGGTACCATAAAAGGCTACGCGCCTAAGGGACTACCCGTCTACCAAGTCCTTTGTGCCCACATGCTTAGTGCCGAACTAGTTTACAAAACTCACTAAAGGCCAATACTGTTGATCATGGACTCTATCTCATGGACCATGAGTCCACCAATACACGTGTGCCCACATGCCTCGTGCCCACCGAGTTCATGATAAATCAATTTTACTAACGCTCATGAGTGTCTATAAATTTACGTTGCACAAATTAAAACTATGAGTTTTAAAGCCCTAAAAAGGGAAAGGAAAAGTACATGGTGATAAGAGTTGTAAGCCATATAACCATGGCTTTTAAACAAAAAAGAGAAAACAAGGAGAGCATACCAAAAAGAGGGTCACGGAGCATATCATTCGGCCATTGATTGCGGAGTCTAAGCCGATGGACCAACACCAGATGCCCTATCAGCCAAAAGGGACAGCAGCGCGACAGACCATGGATTTCCACCTGTCTTTTAGTCACACGTTGTTAAGAAGCCTCAATCTTCTCAAGTTCCCATTCAAAATTGTACACAAGGAGTAGATCTCTAGCCATCTCTCAGCGCACAATTGCACAAGCACTCTCTGACATCGTATCCACCAGGCACTCCATGGTGGAGATCTACCGATAATGCTCCTCAACCTCCACCCGCCTCTTAGCCAGCTCCCTCTCCGCGTACTTAGTCCTTATTCGAGCATCAACCAGATTTATCCGAAGAATCCTAGACGATGCCTCCAGCTCTTCCAAAGTCATGATCACCTCATTTTCTCAAAAACGCTCCCTCGCCAGCTCTTGTTCCACGACCTTTAGGGAGTGAGTGTGGGATTCAAAGATCCTAGATTAGCTTCCACTGTTCTCTTTCTCTTGAATGAAGATGTCTATGGCCAACTATAAAAAGGGGCAATCAAAAACAAAGTTTTTAAGACGAGAATAAGCCATGGAGTTAGGGAATTAAATGCGAACCTGCATGAGGTCAAAGTAAAGATCCTGAGGAGAATGGCTTTGATCCTCGATCATGGTAGCAAGATCGTAAGAGAGCAACCTTTCTCGGGGCAAATTACCCTCTGTCAAATTGCCTACCAATTCGGCCCGCGATCTCTTGGAAGTTGGGGTCAAGAGGATTTCAGCCCTCTTTGGGCTGTTGGAACTAGAAGCTGCTATAACACCCCATTCCGGATTAGAATTAAGGTAACTCAATATACCGTGCAATAATCAAACAAGAAAATACACGACAAATTAACAAAATTCTCCCTAGACCCAGACGGGTAAAGCCACAACTATGCTCTCAAACATCGATCCGAGCTTCCAGAACAAATACGGGATCCCAAGATCAAATGTCAAAGAATATGTATCCTAACAGTTCCAAGTTAAGTCTTGGCAACCCGCATTGGGACTACTAGTTGGTTCGTCCCGGACTAGGACTAGTATCATATGACACTTAAGCTCTTACACAAACATTCTTTTATTTATATATATCTTAGGTTAAAAATGCATACAAACAAATATACATGCTCGAGCAAGATTTTAAACCATAATATACTTATTACTATACATACATATTTTGAAAAAGGTAGCAACTCTATGCCAACAGCTACTGCTCCTTAACCCTATTTATTTACTAAGGGTTACCTGGAAAACAGAGAGTCTAATGACCAACTATTTTGCTCAGTGAGTCAAGGCTTAATAATAATCCCACCAATATGCGTTAATCCATCAATAATTCATGTTCACCATATTACGAATAATCAAGTAACACACGCATCCACCCTTCACAGGTGGTTAGATCCTCTTGATCGTCGAAGCTTGCCTCTCGCCGTCGGTAATTCCACCCACCATGATCCACAATCAAATCCACATCTCTTCTGGCGCCCATTGACTCTAGACACAAAGTCTAAAAAGCCGTTGACCCAGATCACACCACTACAAGATAACAGCAGATTTGCGGGGGAAATTGCGAGGAAAATATTTCCTCGCAAATTTGTGACCAATTTGCGAGGAATCTGATTCAGAAAAAATTTTCGCAACATTCAGTCGCAAATATGCGACCAAAATTACGACTCGCAATTTCCTCAAAATCAACGTCCATTTTGCAAAGAAAAATCTTCTTTGCAAATCTGCGAAGATTTTACGAGGAAACAATGACAAACCACATTTTCCTCGCAAATATCTCGCAAATTTGCGAGGGAATTGCGAGGGAATTGCGAAGATAACTCATACTTAGGTAAAAACGTTTTCTCAGATGAGTAACAACTATTTGTGAGGAGTCCCTTCCTCACAAATTTCTCGCAAAAGATGGCTATAAATACAACTCCACCTCTTCATTCATGTTTTTCCCTTTGAAAGATAAATTTATTACTAAATTCAGAAACCAAGATTAAAAACTTAAGTCGGGAAAAACTACGCCTTTTTGGAGCTATAAGTCGGGGAGTTCTATAAAAGACCCCCGGAGCCAAAAACAAAGATATACATTACTTGAGTACATAAAAGGCAAAGACTCTAGAAGATGAACAATCACGAACAAAGATGATAAATCTGAATTAAAAGTCAAGCAAATCCGATTGGAGGAGTAGTTGAGCTGAGCAAACCAAGTCGAAAATATTTAGGGATGAAACACGACCGAAACTCATTTTAATGCTCTAAAACTGAAGAGCCACGAGAAATCCGACAAAAAACACACAGGTTGTTGGGGTCAAAAACTGTCCCGACGAAATCGATGTCTGAAAAGGGTCTCGGAAACGATGTTTCCTCCTTCGGACATGGGAATCGTAAAGATATCTGAAAGCTCCGAGATTCCCATCGTTCAGGCTGTCTCTTCCCGACCTGGTTTCAAAGCTTCGGGGATAGTCAATCGTGGCCAATCTCCGAATAAAGTCTGTCCATCTGCAAGCAACTGAAGCATCTAAGTGTCGAGGTTAGCATCGATGACTCTAAAATAACTTTCACGAGACCACACGATACGTCCTCCGAAACTATGCAAAACCACTAAAAGCGTTAGAGAACCGCGTCGCTTCGAAGGAATGTCTAAAACGCCGATTGACGCCAGACCTACGAACGAGTCTTGAANNNNCCAAGACAGAGTGTCTCTCTTGGCGCCCAGACAGAGCATCTGTCTCGGTGCCAATTGGCGCTGAGGCACAGATAACGTTCAGCCGTAGTCCGTTGACTGAACCACTTCCCTTCCGATTGTCATTTCCTTCGAATCGTCACTTGATCATCTCTCGTTG
>OVAN01011144.1:0-14978 GCA_900406275.1 Anastatica hierochuntica
AAATGAAAATCTAGTTTTAATGCATAGTTGCATCTTTCACTGATATAGGATTATGATCAAATAGGTTTGGACCTTTGTTGCCTTCGTTTCTCTAGATAATAGAGATTTTATAGCGGTTACTCCACTTATTTACGCCGTATATGAAGTTTTAATAAATTAANAAACACTGCCCATTTACCATGAAAGAGAGTTTAGCATACATTAATATAAAGGTTGAATGTGGTTAGAAATTTTTAAACAACACTAAAGAATATAAACTTCAATATATAGAGCATTTACCAAAAAATATATATTTTCGTACGGGTTAACCCACTGATTTTAAAAAAAATTCAAAAAAATTGAAAATATAGTTTTAATGCATAGTTGCATCTTTCACTGATATAGTATGATGGTCAAATAGGTTTGGAACCTTTGTTGTCTCCGTTTCTCTAGATAATAGAGATTTTATAGCGTTTAATCCACTTATTTACGCCGTATATGAAGTTTTAATAAATTAACTGTTAAAAAATAGAGATGATGCCCATTTACCATGAAAGAGAGTTTAGCATACATTAATATAAATGTTGAATGTGGTTAGAAATTTTTAAACAGCACTAAAGAATATAAACTTCAGTATATAGAGCATTTACCAAAAATCTCTATATTTTTGTAGGTGTTAACCCACTGATTTTGAGAAAATTTCAAAACAAACGATAATCTTATTTTAATGCAAAGTTGCATCGTTTCCTTACATAGGATGATGGTCAAAGAGGTTTGAAACCTTTATTGTCTCTGTTTCTCTAGATAATAGAGATTTTATTGCGTTTAGTTCACTTATTTAGGTCGTATAAGAAGTTTAATAAATTAATTGTTAAAAAATAGATACGATGTCTTTGTACCATGAAAATAAGTTTAGCATACATTAATATAAATGTAAAATGTGGTTAGAAATTTTTAAACAGTACTAATGATTATAAACTTCAATATATAGAGAATTGACCAAGAAACTCTATATTTCCATAGTGGTTAACCACTGATTTTGAGAAAAATTCAAAAAAATGACAATCTTGTTTTAATGCATAGTTGCATCGTTCACTTACATAAGATTATGGTCAAAGAGGTTTGGAACCTATGTTGTCTCTGTTTCTCTAGATAATAGAGATTTTATAGCGTTTAGTCCACTTATTTAGGTCTTATATGAAGTTTTAATAAATTAATTGTTAAAAATAGATACGATGCCTTTATACCATGAAAGTAAGTTTAGCATACATTAATATAAATGTAAAATGCGGTTAGAAATTTTTAAACAATACTAAATAGTATAAACTTCAGTATATAGAGCATTCACCAAAAACTCTACATTTTCGTAGGAGTTAACTCCCTGATTTTGAGAAAAACTCAAAAAAATCTTGTTTTAATGCATACTTGCATCGTTCACTTACATAGGATGATGGTCAAAGAGGTTTGGAACCTTTGTTGTCTCCGTTTCTCTCGATAATAGAGATTTTATAGCGTTTACTCCACTTATTTAGGTCGTATATGAAGTTTTAATAAATTAATTGTTAATAAATAGATATGATGCTTTTGTACCGTGAAAGTAAGTTTAGCATACATTAACATAAATTTAAAATGTTGTCAAAAATTTTTAAACAACACTAAAGTGTATAAACTTCAGTATATAGAGCATTTACCAAGAAACTTTATATTTTCGTAGGGGTTAACTCACTGATTTTGAGAAAAATTCAAAAAAATAAAATCTTGTTTTAATGCATAGTTGCATCATTCACCTATATAAGATGATGGTCAAAGAGGTTTGGAACCGTTGTTGTCTTCGTTTCTCTAGATAATAGAGATTTTATAGCGTTTAGTCCACTTATTTAGGCGGTATATGAAGTTTTAATAAATTAATTGTTAATAAATAGATATGATGTCTTTGTAGCATGAAAGTAAGTTTAGAATACATTAATATAAATGTAGAATATGGTTAGAATTTTGTAAACAACACTAAAGAGTATAAATTTCAGTATATAGAGTATTTACCATAAACTGAACTGAATCTTAATCGAACCCGAACCGAAAAATTGGATCCCAACCCAAACCTAAATAATTTAAATACTCGAATGGATCTCAAAGACATACCCGATCGGGTATCAGGTATTACCCGAACCGAACCTATACCCGAAAGGCTACCCGAAAGTTTTCGAGTATTTTTCGGTTCGTCATATAAATATCCGAACCGACCCGAACCGAAGAGGAATCGATCCAAACCCGAACCGAAAAAGAAAATATCCAAATGGATTCTAAGACCTAGAACCGAAAGATCTGAAACTCGAATGGAACTGATCCGAACCCGATCTAAATATCCAAACGCCCACCCCTACGTAATACTATTGCTTATCTCCATGATCTTTTTTTGCTTCTATATGTTTCTTAGATGGTTGTTAATAAACAACCATACGATCGATATACTAATTTAGTTGACAAAACAAATTTGAATAATATGTTAGCTGTGTTGCGTATGTTTGCTATATCGTTCTAAATGGCTGTTACAAAAGAATAGAATACACTAGGGCTGACAGTTTCATCTGAAACGTGAAGCCTAATCCGAATGGAAATATTTTGAGTCGGATTTGAAGCTAAACTAAAAAGTATCCGAACATATTTTAGCTTCAAATAATATGAGTTTTGGATAATATCTTAACTCGATCTGAACTTGAACGAATATCCAAAATACTCGAAAAAATCGAAAATTCTAAAAAACCCGAACTCGAAAACCGAATAAATATTCGAAAATATTCAAATATATAAAATTCAAAACGAGTATCTAAATTGATCCGAAAATTTTCAAAATATCCGAAAAATCATGAAAGAAATTTTAGTATACAAAAACCCCAAAATATCCAAAATGAATTCGAAATATTCGAGCCGAACTTATCTTAGCCTGAACTTACCTAAAACGAACGTGGACCAAAATTTACAAATACTATAACGGATATTATTTGTAGGATTGAAGTTCGGGACTCAAATCCAATCCAAACTGATCGAATATCCGAAATAGTTCGATTATCGGGGGTATTATAGGTATTTTACACGCCATGATTGAATGAAGGAAATAATTATTTCATTTATAAGCCCATCTTTATGAAGAGGGTGTGTTGCTCAACTAATCTCATCACGGATTGAACAATCTAAGCCGTTGAAAATTTAAAGAATAAAGTCTTTTTACCTTATCCATTTATCCATATCAATCTCATTCTCACGTAATCAATCTTTTTTTTTTCTCTTTTTTCAAAAAAAAAATATTATTTTGCATTACATTAGTTAGCACTTTTTTCGTTAATGGGAGTTGAATAATGTTGCAAATAATTATAAGGTTGAAGAAATCAAACCATAACCAATGATAGTGGAATTAAATTTATAAAGTGAAGTCCAATCAAAGTAGATATCATTTTGCTATAAAAGGATAAAATGCTTTTTGAGTCTTAGATTTGTCGTTAAATAATTTTATTGCTCGTACCCAAACACTTTCACTCTCGTGTTGTCGTTAAATAAAAGTTTGAATTGTAAGTGTAATTTAAAAAAAAAAAACGTTACAAATTAACTCATTTATGGATAACTCTAATGTTTTTTTAATTGAACTACAATAAATTTATGAATAATGGTAGACAAAGAGTCTTTTTAATACCATTAATACATAATTTTTTTAATTTACATTCAAATACTATTTTGTAAAAAAACCAAAGTTGAATGATCTCATGAAAGAATGGTAGTTAAGCCCTACAATTTTTTTTGGTCAAAAAACTCAGTCAATAAGGTTCCGGTCAAGTGTCGTTACAAGAGACAGCGCAACTGTGGTGCTTAAATGAGAGTAAAGAGAATCAATCTAGAATATATCAGACCAAACCCTACAAAATCTCACAATCCTTATTATCTACTTTCTCTTTTTCAAATTAACTGATTTTTAAAGTTTTTACAATTGATTAAGAAATTACTATTTTTTATTTATTTTAATATTTTGTTTAAAACAATTTGGATTAAAACTAATTCAACCAAAAATAGTATATTGCATCATAATAAAATTATACACCAACAAATAACATTATACATCAAATAACACTAAACTTTTATATAAAAGTTTGAAAATATCACTCAAATCGTATTGAAAATACTTAAAATAAATACTGGAAATATATATATTTTGTGCTCTTTTTCATTTTTCAGTTAAAAAAATATTTTTTGAGATTGTAAATTATTTACACTTTTTCATGCATATAAGAATTCACCCTAAAAATTCTATGGCCATATACCTTAAGCAATTATGATAACACAACTAGAATTTTTAATTTTTTTTCCCTTACATCAGTGACTTACAAGTTAAGAAATATTATATTTTACAATGTTGATAGTATAATCTCTTAAAAATCATTTCATGGATATTTTCAAGAAATGAGAGAAGGTCAACACTCAACAGCTACAAAAAAAACAACTTGCTTCATGGTCAGTGGATTCATCATTTTTACATATTTATTTACATAATTTTAAAAAAAAATTTCATTTTTTAAAAAGCATATGCTTATTAAATTAATGTTCTAGTCACATTAATAAACAGTATCATATAATATTTTTATATTTGTATAAAAAAAACAACAAAATGAAGATGTGTGCTCGTGTTCGTGTAGCGAAGGTAACGTAGTTGGTTTCCGCGTGCTTGACGAACACACAGATAACTTCTAGAGAGAGAAGAAGAGAGAGAGAAACCCTTAAACGGAGAAGACGAAGAAACCCAGAAGAAGAAAGAGTGAAATTTCGTAAGTTTCTTCTCTCTGTTTCATTGATTTCTACTTAAAGTTTCAACCTTTTGATGAATCAAAGTCTTCTCTTTTACAGATCTATATGCTCTGTAAAATTCTAGATCTATCTTCTTATTACACCAATTTTAATTACCTAAAGTTTTAAACAATTTCTTGATTTAAAATCTAAAGAATACTTAAAAAGAATCAGATCTCTGTTTTAGTATCTTGAAAAACAGAGTGTGTTTTTGCTTTCTTTACTTATTATCAAGATTCTTGATTTTGAATGTAAATTTTGAAAATTTTACTTTCAATTTGAAGTTTTTTATGTTCTCTTTATCAAACTTTATTCATAAAAAAATGTGAATCAAAAGAATATATCTGAAGAGTCTTTAGAAACAAAAAAAAAAAAGCTTACTCTGTTCTGTGCTTGTTACTTTAGGTCCATTGATGAAAGAATCTTCTTTTCTTCTTTATGTTTCTCACTTCCTTTGTCTCTTTGCTTTGTTATTAAGTATCTTTAATTCATAATTTGAATTCAGAACCCTTGAGGAAGAGCAAGAAAATGTCGATCCGGAGCATAGTTCGTGACTTGAAGGATACTATAGGAAGCTTATCGAGGCGTAGTTTCGATTTTAAGTTAAGTAGTCAGCATGAAGAAGTCGGAAAATCTCGCGGTTCGGTTCAAGATTGTAATGAGGAGCAACAACAATCTTTAGTAGTATTGATTCAAGAAACTCCTTGGGCTAATCTGCCTCCTGAGCTATTGCGCGATGTGATTAAACGGCTCGAAGAGAGCGAAAGCGTGTGGCCTGCTCGAAAACATGTTGTTGCTTGTGCTTCTGTTTGCAGGTCATGGAGAGATATGTGCAAAGATATTGTTCAAAGTCCCGAGCTTTCGGGCAAAATCACATTTCCGGTTGCGCTTAAGCAGGTTCGGTTTTGATTCTTTCGAATGTTTTGGCTATTAAAGATGATTTCGAGCTGAATGTTTTCGTTGTTTATAGCCGGGACCGAGAGATGCAACAATGCAATGTTTTATCAAAAGGGATAAGTCTAATCTTACTTACCATTTGTACCTCTGTCTTAGTCCTGGTAAAGCTCGGTTTTTCGATTTTGTTTAGAAGCTTTGTTTCGTTTGTTGTGACTTGCTTTACGATAATCCGTTGGTGTTTTGAACTATTTTTCAGCTTTGTTGGTTGAGAATGGTAAGTTTCTTCTTTCCGCGAAACGGATAAGAAGGACTACTTACACTGAGTATGTGATCTCGATGCACGCCGATACTATTTCGAGATCAAGCAACACCTACATTGGCAAAATCAGGTAAATCGAAAACGTTTTAAGAGCAAAAGGTTTCCGGCTTTAGCGTAATTGCCTCGCCTCCTCTTTCTATTGCAGGTCTAATTTTCTCGGGACGAAGTTCATAATCTACGACACACAACCTCCATACAACAGCAAACCCTCTCAAGCAGTTCAACCGGTAGGACTTAGCCGGAGATTTTACTCGAAAAGAGTATCTCCCAAAGTCCCAACCGGTAGCTACAAAATCGCGCAAGTGTCATACGAGCTAAACGTTCTTGGAACCCGCGGTCCAAGGAGAATGCACTGCGTGATGCACTCGATTCCCGCTTCTTCCCTCGCGGAAGGTGGAACCGTGCCTGGACAACCCGAGATTATCGTCCCGCGTTCGATTCTTGACGAATCTTTCCGTAGCATTACATCCACCTCGTCGAGAAAATTCGCTAGCGATTACTCAACCGAGTTTAGCAGCGCTCGATTCTCCGACATTCTTGGCCCGGTAGGAGAGGATGAAGAAGCGGTATTCGAAGAAGGGAAAGAGCGGATTTCGCCTCCGCTTGTGCTTAAGAACAAGCCGCCAAGGTGGCACGAACAGCTTCAATGCTGGTGTTTAAACTTCAGGGGAAGAGTAACCGTCGCATCGGTTAAAAACTTTCAGCTAATTGCAGCAAACCAACCTCAACCTCAGCCTCAACCGCAACCTCAGACACAACCGCAGCCGCCCCCGGGGCAGACTGATGGACCGGACAAGATCATATTGCAGTTTGGGAAAGTGGGAAAAGATATGTTCACGATGGATTTTCGGTATCCGCTCTCGGCGTTTCAGGCTTTCGCAATCTGTTTGAGCAGTTTCGATACGAAACTTGCCTGTGAATGATCTGATCTGAAGAAGAAAAGAAAGAGCTTTGTCATGTGTATGTAATGTTGTTTCACATTTTGAATTTTATGCTTTGTAGAGATTCTTTTGTCTCTGTGGTGTTTTAATTTTCACCTTAAGAATCTCATAATTAGATTTGTTTCAATCATCCAAAGAAAAAGAAGGTTTGTTTCATTCAAGGTTTAAAACATCTATGATTTTGGGTGTATTGGGTTAAGGTTGGGTATCTGGATATTTGGATCGATTCTTTCGTTTTTCGGTTTTTTCGATTTTATGAGTTTAGGGATCATTTGGATATTTTTAGAATTTCGGTTCTATGCTGATTTTTTGGATACGAAAACTTGGGTTCCATTCGGGTTTAAGTTGATGCGGGTTTGGCTTAATATCTCTTGTTACGATTCGGTTCTGATTTGGTTTTTCGGATTCGGGTATTATGCCACCTCAGTGTAAGCCCAAACTCAAAAAAGAAACTAGGAAGAATATATTTCAGATCGGTTTCATAATATTTTACATTGATGACCATATTTGATACGGTAAATGACAGAAATAGAGAAGTGAGCACATTATTGAAGATATCTATGAAGCGAAACCCGTGAATCCAAACAGAAGACGAGCATGTTGAAAAACGGCAAGCGCTCTTTGTCGAGAAAAGCTACATGGCAGGAACATCTTGCTCTTGCGGTTCCAACGGTTGATCTACACAAACCCTACTCGGCTTTTGGTTAAATGAAACATTGGCTGATTTTAAAGTCTCTCTCGTGTCCTGTCTCTTTTCTCAAGTACAAGATTTATAGTCTCTTTGGTTGGGTCATGTTGTGAATTATATTAGTCTAAGGTGATATTTTAGTCATCTTTCTCTCGTCAAAATTGTATTCAGGACCGGCCCTGAGAATCGCATATTTAACGAAGACCGCGATCGAAAGAAAAAAAAATGAACCGATTTTATAAATGTTTTTTTTTAAATGGACCGTTTTCTAAACCTGATTTTCTGTTTGTCTTCCTTGATCTCAAAGCCGCCTCGGATTGTATTACAATCTTCTTTAATTCTTAACGTAGCAAGGGGACCATGCAATCGTGTGTGATATATTGGTGATCTTGTTTTGGAGGTATGGACCAAAATATAACAACAAATCAACCACTATGTGTGGATGATTGCGACGTAAAATAAATTGATTGGATAATTAAAATAAGAATTGACCTAACGATAGATAGTTATAGTTTAATTAACTAGTGTCATAAGATCTAATCAAGATTTTGAAATAATAATTTTCATCACAAATCCTGGTGATCCAAAAGTGTCCTTGAAGAGCCATCCTATAGTAGATAGTCATCTTTAAAAGGGTCATTGTGGCTCATTTCTAGTTGTTGCTTTTGATTACTAAAGATTCATTAAGATCTTATGTAAAGATACGTGAGTAGTCCAGGACAATGTGGTCAAATAGTAAGAGACGAGCTCATGACGCTAATCCATTACGAATTTGATCATTTTGCTATGCGAAACTGCAACACATTTGTTTATGGACATCACACGGATATGGACCCTTGCTTTCGGCCATTTACAAACCCGGAGAGCGAATCTATCCGTGGGTGACTCTTTCCCAACGATTAGTCTCGATCTATTTGGTCTGGGATTACCCTGAATTACCAAAAAAAGATATGTGATTATGATAAGCCAAATCATTATGTTGAACTTCAAATTAACTAAAGTTATGAGTGTTTAAATGTTACTAGTTGCAAAGATTCGTGTTGAATTCTATTCACACCATCTTCTTAGACAAACATACGATACAAATAATCCATACATTAGTATATAAATTGTTTGATCTTATAGTTTTAACAAGAGGCCAAAATAAAAAAAGAGGATAATGTTACAAACTTACAATTTTTACAAATTGGACGGTGTTGTAGTGATCTTCAAGACTCAATGTCACTAGTTCAATTTTACTTGGAATATATAAGTAAGGTCTTGTTCGTTTACTAGTCTCCAGCGATATGATAGTCGTTGAAGTTTATCCATACCGACTATATGTCGCTAATGTTGTCTGTTTACCAATGACAATTTTTCAAGCGCACAATTAAAGTTGTATCGCAAAATAAATGACCCTTAAAATTTTTGGTAGCTTTCATTAGTCGCTGCGATTAGTTACTACATCATCGATTGCCAAACGATCAAGCCTAAATGTGATATTACAAATCGGTCAAAGACACGTTGTTACAAACCGGTTATCATTGTTTGATCGTATGGTTTTAATAATCAGAATGAACCGAAAAACCGAAAAAACTGAAACGAAATCGAGCCGGAGTTAGAAAATAAGTGAATGATTCCAATTTTTGAGAACCGAAAAACCGGAACGAAAAGGATAACCGAAAAACCGAAAGTATATAAGAATACTGAAAATATATAAAAAATGTCTGAAATTAAACCTAATTTATCTAAAAATAACAAAAAATTCAAATTATTCGAACACTAAAATCTGAATAGTTACATAATATATAATTAGTTACTTAATTCAAACAGAATCGAATACGAACCACACCGAAATATTTTAAGAACCGAATGATTCCAATTTTTGAGAACCGAAAAAATCGAAAACAGAAATAACGAAACCGGAATCGAACCGGTAACCGATCATGCCATGTTAACTTACAAATTGGTTTTCTTAATAAATAGACTTAAACCAATAATGGGCTATTTACAATTATGGGCTTAAACAATAAAATCCATTGGGTTATATATTTTATGAGCTCAACATATTAGGATAAAACCGTCTTTTCTTCATCTGAAGCCCTAATATCAATCATCCTTATATAACCTTCAAAACTCCATTTCTAGATCTGTTTTAAGTTTCAACACTTTCTCTTCGCCGATTATAGTTTCTTTTTTTTGCGATCTAAACTCGAATCCGGTTTTTCAATTAACACGTTTCTGCAAATTTTTTTTTGTTTATTGCCCAATGATGGATAAAATTTTGCAATAGAGCGGTTGTATTTGGGTAATCTCCGGCGTGTTGTGTTTAAACCTTTTTTAAAAAAGCCATTTTGAACATTCGCTGTTTCGTCGCCGGCGACATTCACCACCGTGCACTTATCATTTTCTTAAATCTTACCATCCACACACTGTGTCTCGGTTGCGAAATGGATTGGTGTTCGATTGGCTTTTTAGGGTTTTGCTGGATTTTATCCATTTACACTGTGAATGATCAGATTATAGCTATGAGATCTGAGGGCTTTTGTTTGTTCTTCATAAAGTTTCAATTTTTATGTGTTTTTCTCCAGAAAGTTTCGATTTTTATGTGATTTTGAAGTAAAGTTTTAGTTTTTCTTCTTGATTCGTTTGATTCTGGATTTGCCCATTGATGTAAAAGAAAGACTTGTATCAAGAATCTAAGTGGTGCCCTGGTTTTTTCAATGTTTGATCTTGTAGTTATCATTGCCTCTCTTGATCATCATCATCATCATTATCGTCATTGTCGTCGTCTCTTCTTCTTCTTCTTCTCTAGTTTTGTTGCTATTAGATTGTTGCAATGGTAACTACTGATTATTTTGAAAAACTGGAGATAGATGCATCACTAATGAGATACATAGTTACTTTGCTGAGGGCTTTTGCTGTTTGGTTTCATTGTTTAGAAATTATCAATCTTTGAAGTTGATTATGTGTATTGTAGAGAGATTTAAAAGCCTTGTGATGATGATGATCTAATGAGTTTTTGAGTTGTACCGCTTTGTTGTTTCTAGCTAAAGACTCATCATCCTCCATTTGCTGCATCTTCTTCTTCTCTGTCTCTCTCTCAATCTCTCTCTCTCTCTTTCTCTCTCTCTGTTTCACACACACACACACGCATACATATATTGTTGTTTGCCGCAATGTTGATGATTTAGAAAAGGGTCATTAGCTTGGAGATAACTTACGCGTTGTGCTAACGATGACGAAGTTTTAGTATCTGAAGGCTTTTAGTCATGCTTGTTTCTTAATCTTAAAATCATTTTTTAATTTGGTTTGTCTCTGTTTTTGCTTTCACTTGTTGTTTTTGAACAGGTGTTGAAGTTGGCCCAAGTCTAAGTCCAAGCCCAAGAACAGCCCACATTCCTCGAGTACAAGCCCATTACTGAGTTTAGCTATTTAAAGTAATTATTTGTCAATTTGTGTAATTATTGTTTCATTTCTAATACAAATTCTGTAAACAATTTAAAGAAAATTGATATAAATTATTTGACAATGTAAACAATTTCTAATATCGTTTCAAAATTTTTCAAATTTTCCGAATGTGATTAGGCATTAAAGAAAAAAAATCAAAAACTCAATATAAATTACATATTTGGATTTATAATCATCTTTAAATCTTTGTTTAAACTTATTTGACTTATAAATTGATATAAAAAACTTTTCTATTTTAGAGCATCTCCATATTTTAGAGCATCTCCATCCTGGATATCTTAACCCAAAAATCTTTAACTATTCACTGATAGTTAAAATTTTGTTTCACGAAAATTTTGTTTTGATTTTTTTTTAAACAATAAAATGGTGGGACCCATGAATAGTTAAGGATTTTTTGAGAAGTTCATGGATGGAGATGCCCTTATAATTTCGATTCATAGAACCCAATTCTAAATAAAAAAATTATACTAAAGCTAAGTTTTTTTCTTTTGATTAAATAAGATTAAAAATGATAAGACATTATATATGATCTTGTTTAAATATATATATATGATCTTGTTTCAAAATTTTCAAATTTTCCCAATATAATTAGGCACTAAAGAAAAAAAATCAAAAACTAAATAAAAATTATATATTTGAATTTATATCATATTTAAATTTTTGTTTAAATATTAAACACATTTTGACTTATCAATAGATAAAAAAAACTCTTCCATTTTATAATGTCGAACCCAATTCTAAATAAAAAATTATACTAAAGCAAGTTTTTTTCTTTTGATTAAATAAGATTTAAAATAATAAGACATTTTAAATAATGTATAAGTGATTTTTAAAAAAGATAAGCAGACAACTAGACAAGTATGGTGTGAGTCAGCCCATAATGCTAGAGAGAGAGAGAGAGACAAAAAAAAAACAAATATATAAATATAAATAATTTTATTTCCTTTTTTCTTCTCATTTCTAATTTCCACAATCGCAACCAATTAGATAACGCGCGACTTCCCTCACAACGTTTGCGTCCGTCGCCGCCGCCGCCGCCGCCGCAAACAAACGGAGTAGATACGATGGAGTCATCGCCGATCAATCTACTTCCACCGGATTCGCTTCACCAGATCTTCTCATCTCTAACTCTCCGTCAGATCATGATCTGCAGATCTGTTTGTAAATTTTTCAACCAACTCTTAACATCTCAGTGCTTCACGGAGATCATCTCAACTCGTCCGCCGCTAAATCTCCTCGCTCTCCGTCCTCCTCATCACCATAGTCACCGTCACGGAAACCACTCGACGGCGACATCGACGGCGAGTATCCGCCCTTACATCCATGTATACGATCCAGAGGAGAATCAATGGTTCAGGTTCAATCTCGATTTTCTCCCTTTACGATTTCCTCAGCCTGTAGCTTCTTCTAGTGGCTTGATCTACCTTTGGGGTGATTCAATCGAATCATCCGATTCAATCAAATCTCTCGTCGCTTGTAATCCCCTGACTCGTCAGTTTAAAGTATTGCCTCAGCTTGGTTCAGCTTGGTCACGGCACGGCACGGTTCTAGTCGATTCGGTGAATCGAGTCATGGTTCTCACCGAACTCGCTGCGTTGTATTACTCAGGTACTGTGATTGCTAACCAATGGCTCAAATTCTCATCGAATTTACCGTCGAAACCTAGAAGTCCTGTGTTAATGTCGAACTCGGTTTTCGCATTATGCGATGTTGGATCTCCATGGAGAAGCCAATGGAAGCTTTTCTCGTGTAAATTGACAAATCTTGCAATCACTCATACCAATTGGATTTGCTTAGAGAAACATGAATGGGGAGATATCTTTGATATCATTAAACGGCCACGTTTGTTGCGTGGTAATTGCGATTCTAAACTGTTGATGATCGGTGGATTGAAATCGACGTTTTCTTTGAATCCGGCTTGTTCAACGATCTTGATACTTAGGCTTGATTTAGAAAGCTTAGAATGGGAAGAAGCGGGTCGAATGCCTCTTGATATGTATAGAGGGTTTCAAGAATCGAGTAAGTTTAAGGTTTTTGGTGGCGGTGATCGGGTTTACTTCTCTGCTAAACGGATGGGGAAACTTGCGATGTGGGATTATTGGGAAGGTTGGAGATGGATTGACGGCGTTCCTGGTTACGCTGATGGGTTATTTCGTGGGTTTGTGTTCGATGCTAAGCTTACAATGACGCCTTAAAAGGTCCGTGTTTTTGTGTTTCTCTTCGCTTCATACGAACCTCTATATCTCAATATTTACAACGATTTGCTGATTGTTCGGTTGTTTATTGTTCGGTGTTCTTAAGCTTGTTTCTTTCGGTTGTCATTTTGCTTTGTGTGTTCTGAATCCGGACTTTGTTAAATGGAATGTACTTATAGAGTTTTTATTGCTTTTCAAATTCGATACATCGGAATCACGAAACCGTCGTTTGTTGGTCATCGATTGAAGGTTTAAGTTGCGTTTCTCGCGATCGATATGTGTAAGAAACGAGTATAGCTTCAAGCTTTCATATTTGATCTTGGTTTGGTTTGGATCCTTCTCAAGTCAACTCAAACACTATGTTTGATTTCAAAATGGTGCATATACTTTAGCCATTAACATATGCATCTAATGATGATAAGTATTAACTTGAAATCGAAGGATTATGATTAATGATGAAGATTTCCTCTTTGATAATAATAATTTTTATGCCAAATTGCACATGATTTGTAAAAATGGAGGCCATGTCTTATGCATATGTCATGCACCATTATGTTCCTTCGGTCAATAGATGATTGAACAAAATCATAGACGATTGCGTCGATTAAATTGGCTAAATGTTTTTTGAGACTCAAAATTGGATTAAAAAAAGTCTACAAGAAATAACGTCGCAAAAGCTATTAGGAATCATGGACTTTCAATTCAAAACCAATTGGCGATAAATGAAGTGGTCCGTGATTTTATATATAAGAGTGCAGAATTCTCACATTTTCAATGTAGGGTTTTTTTTCTCTAACTCTAATAGGCCTCCTCGAGATGTGAACAGGACACGTACATATCACGGACCACAACTCAAAGAGCCATTTATACGGGCCATTTTAAATATGGGAAACCTTTTAGTGGGAAATCGTCTGCTGGACCAACCATGGCTCTGATATCATGTTAGGAATTATAAGTTTCCAATTTAAAATCAATTGGTAGTGATCCATGATCCTATATATATATAAGAGTGTAGAATTCTCTCCATTTTTATGACTTTTTTCTAACACTAACAAAAGCGGTAAAGAAAACCGAAGATACCAAAGAGTACGAACCCAAGTCTTGCTTTTCCAATCTTCTAGTGAACTCTTATGTAGAGATACTATAAGCAACTGTTAAAGATCCTTCTTGTACTGTTCAACCAACCATTTTCTTTAGTTTCTCCAAAACTTTCTCGCTACATCAAATTCTAGCATTGCATCTTCATAACAAATGTGGATTGTGAAAAGAAAAGATACTTAGTCTAGACCTAAATCTTGGGAAGACATAATATCAAAATGACACTAACAAGACTATTCGAAGGAATATATAAACATGTCAACTGCATATAAATGATGTTCCCTTACATATTTATTAATTTTGGAATAACTTATGACATTTGTGATCTTACGGTCAACAAACTCATTCTTTGGGGATGATTGGTATTAGGGCTGTAAGGACTTTATCATGTTTTAAAGTCTTTACAGTAATATTTTTTCCAATCATGTTTTTATTCCTTATTTTTTCTCCACAACCTTAACAGTCCCAACTTCCACTTTTAAACTTTTAACGTGAATTTTTAAAAAGTCTCATTAAAGATACTTTCAAATGACTGTAAGATTAATTTCTCTTATTTAAATCAATTAAAAATACATATAAATTAA
>OVAN01011145.1:0-14795 GCA_900406275.1 Anastatica hierochuntica
GTAATTATATTTAATAAAAAACCATTCATCCAAACAGAAAAATACCCATCCTACAGATGTGAAAAAACAAGAAAACGAACCATTTTATCTACTATGTAAAGATCTTGAAAAGCATATGAAATATCCTAAGACACAATCCTTCTAAATCTAAAACAAAATAATGGTTAGCTTCCAGCGTAACATTGGTTATAATGAAATAAAGTAAGTGTAAACAATTTTACTAATTAAAAATTAAAAGTATTGTTTCGACAAACAGAATTTCTCTTACTCTAAAACTGAAATCAGTGATGTGGTGATGAATCAACAAAAAAATTGGTTGTTCATCATTATTAAAAAAAATTAGAAAATTTTAAATACATTTTCCATTTCACTTTGAGTGAAGTTTTAGAGATTTTTTTTTCTGATTCAATATAAGTGATTTTTTTCAATTTTTAATGCAAAAATTTAAAGGTATTTAAATTTTTTAACCAATTAGATTATATAGTGTATTTTCGTTAGTTGAAACAGTTTTAATTAATGATGTTTGTATGTAAACGAGGTAAATTGTATAAAATTTATCGCTTATTAACCGTGCGCATATATCTTAAACATCACATAAAATGAAACCGAAAAAGAGTGATTACTATTTCCATTCCAAAAATATTATTTTTCATATATATTAAAAAATAGTTAATGTATAACAATAATTTTTTGTATAACCAAATAATTTCATACTCCCTCCGTTTCTTAAAGAGTGTCATTTTGACACATTTTATACAAATTAAGAAAAGTTGTAATTATAAAATTTGTCTGTATTTAATGTGTTATTGATTAAATGATTATGAATTAAATTCAAAAGAAATGAATTATAGATAAAGGGTATAATAGGATTTTTAATTAAAAAGTTACATTGAAAATCTAAAGCCACACTTTTTATGAAACAAGGAAAAACTCCAAAATGATACTTTTTTCCGAAACAGAGGGAGTATAACTTTAAACCAACAGTTTTCATCAAAAGTTCTTGAATTTAATAATTTGTTATCATTAACTAAGTAAAAATACGTAGAAAACATAATCATCTATCTTTGTAAAAAAAATTTTTCCTAAAGCATGTAATATTTTGAAATGGAAGGAGTGTATAATCATGAATTAGATTCACCGAAATTGGAGTATAAAATTAAATTTCAAATTCTGAGATAAATTAAATTACTCATCAGATCTCTCTTAACCCTCTTTTTTTTTAACACTACGAACCAATTTTATTAATTGGAGATGAACCAAGAACTACAAGAGTTAACCAAAAGAAAAACAAAGACTTGGGTTAACATAAAAAATAGAGAGGAAACCAAACCAAGTTACAGCGACATTTTCAACAGCCTGAAGAAGAACAGGCTTGAGGTTAAAGGAACCTCTCCAGCGCAGGCTCACCGAAAGGCATCTTGCGTAGGGGATTAGATCAAAATAATGATCAATTTGCTTCGAAATCTAACTGAGTTTGCAACCATCTTGGACCTCCACACTCAATGTAAGAGTGATATCGATGATCTCTTGTGACATTAGATGCTATTTCTTGAGCAATCGTATTTGATTTTTTCTGCTACATAGGCCAAACTCCAATGATTTTCTCGAATCAGATGTTGCTTAATGTCATGCAGCAGCCGTCTATACAAGGGAAAATCTTGGGGGTTTTCAATGGCTTGTTTCACCTCACTCATTGTCATTTCAAAGATCACCTTAGAAAGATGAATGTCTCGTGCACTGTCCATAGCCAATATGATCCCTTGTAACTCCGTTTCCAGCAAGGATTTAAGAAAGGAAAAAGCTCTTCTGGCATGGATCGTGGCCTGTCCTTTGCTGTCTCGAAGTAGCCAAGTTGCGCCACATTTTCGATAGCGGTTCACCTAGGATACACCTATGTTACACTTACTTAGACCGGAAGATGGAGCATATCAGACTTCCCGTCGCTCTTCAGATGGCAACGTGACCTGTTGTGTTCGATTTGAGCTTTTGTTGTTCACTAGAAACCAAGCTTCAACGTCTTCTTGTGCTTTAATGCACACACTTCTTGCATCATAACTTATTCCTTCGAAAACTTTTGCATTTCTACTTTTCCATATCTGCCATAATACCCGAGGTATTGCGTGTCTCATTCTTTCAGGTAAAGACTGATTTTTGATGCATTTAAGAAGGTGATAGATGTTGAGGAAAACAGAGGTCTTAGAGAAACCTCTCGGCGGTGATGTGATTCCTGCTTGGTTCCAAACTTGGAGAGCTTCCGGACAATTGAATAAAGTATGACAAATGGTTTCAAGTTCATTCCGACATATTTTGCAAGTAATATCCATTTGAATACCTCTGTTACGTAACTGTGAAGCAACCGCAAGAGCTCCCGATAAAGCCCTCCAAAAGAAATGTCGGATTTTCGATGATGTTTTAATCTTCCAGATTTGAGACCATGTAGACTTTTCCAGTGGAGATAAGGGCGGGGTGATGGACTGTATGTGTTCTGAAGTGTCATTGAGCAGTTTATAGCCGCTTTGCGACGTGTATTTCCCATTTCTCGTAAGGCCCCATATGAAAGTATCACGTAGACCCCTGGAGATTTTCAAGGTTAAAACATAATCTGCATCTTTATCTATAAGAAGTTGTTGCACGTTCATCTCATCCCATCTGTTCGTTTGAGGATTAATCAAGTCTCCAGCAACCAGGTTGTTATCTCGTACCTGTCTATGGCTCATCGGTGCTCTCGACAGCCCATCCAGGATCCATTTGTCTTTCCATACCATAGTATCCATACCATCTCCAATAGACTTAAGTAAGCCTTGAGTAAGGAGGTCTCTTCCATGGAGAATACTCCTCCAAGCAAAGGATGGTCGATTCCCGAGGGAGCTTGTCATAAATGCTTTGTTCGGGAAATACCGACTCTTAAGAACGCGAGAAACTAAAGACTCCGGATGGTCCACGATTCTCCATGCTTGTTTTCCTAGAAGAGCTTGATTAAACATCTCAATATCATGAAATCCCAATCCACCGTCTTCTTTTTTCTGATATAATTTGCTCAAAGCCACCCAGGGTATCTTTTTATGATTGTCTTTACTACTCCACCAGAATTGAATCATGGCGCTAGTTAGTTTCTTGCACGTTTCCTTTGGTAACTTAAACACCGACATAACATACACGAGAAGAGCCATAGCTAATGATTTAAGAAGTACCTCTTTACCTCATTGTGACAAACTCTTCGCAAACCACCCTTTTAACCGTGATTGTAGCTTTTCTTGAATGAAACTTAGCAGGTTTATCTTGGAGCCACTTAAGCATTCAGGTAAGCCAAGATATTTACCTTCCCCTCCTTATGCGAGAATACCTAAGACATTCTTCACCATTTGCTTGTTGCTCGCCGTTACTTTCGCTCCAAATATGATGGATGATTTTTGGGGGTTGATCATTTGTCCAGAGGCATCACCGTATCGTTTCAGCCGGTGTTTAATTTCCGCAGCATTGTTCTCCGTAGCTTTACATAAGATAAGACTATCATCCGCAAAGAGTAAGTGATGTACACTTGGACCTGAACAGAAAGTCCAAAACTTTATGGATAATCGTATGTTCTTTATAAATGATTATTTGACTACAAGCGAGACAATATTATATATTTAAAAATTACTATAATCTTAGCTATATAAATGAATCGTGTGTAAATATGTATTATTTAATTAGTAGCTATTTTACCATTTTACTATTATCTAATAAAATTCAATAAAGATGATTTTACGTATGTAATTAGCAAAATATGTATTGCTTAAAAAATTTCTCTGATTAATTTTCATATTTTAGATTAGTTTTTAAGCTTATGTATATTTTAGTTGATTTATGATACTAAAAAATATTTATAGCATTTTTTGAAAAATATAGAAATTCTAGTAATTTAATATTTTATAATGTTATGTATGTTTATAATATTTCAGAATTTAATAAGGCTAAAAATGTATAATAATTAAATTTTAATAAATTTAAAACTTAAAATACTTAAGAGAATTATCAATTTGGTTATTATGCGATTCTACGAAGACAAAAATTACGCCGAATAAAAACTTTAAGTTGGAATACCTACTAAATTAATTTTCATACTTTAATAGTTTTTACTTCCATATTTTTATAGTTTTTAATTATTTTTATAACACGATCTACATTGGAGGGTGTTGAAACTTATTTTCAACAGTTGAATAATAAAAATCTAAAATAGTGAGAGTGTTGAAAATCTAGGTAGATTCAACTAGTTGAAAATACTTAACCGGTTGAATAAGGTGAAAGTGAATCCATTTTTTGATGTGTTTAGTTTTTATTGGATGTTGGAAACTCTTAGATTTTTCATCTTATTTTAACTTTTGTACATCAATTATCTATAACGAAACAATTTATTATTTTAAATTTTTTATACCAAATTTTATAATTTTTTGTTCTCAATAAATGGAGATTAGTTTCATTTGATTTGAATATTAACTTCTTTTTTTTTACTTTTACTATAACTTTTAGTCAACCTACCCTTAAACATCTTTTTTTTTAAAAATGAATCCCATCAAAAACCTTTTAGTAATACGGAAACTTAAAAATTAAAGTTTAATGACCATCCATATTTTTAAATTTTATTATTTTTTAGACAAACTTGATGTAAAAATATAAAATAAAAAAGAAAAAATATTTTAGTTTTCATGATTTTAATTAAACAATATGAGAATTTTTATTGATAAAAAAACAAATGATGAGATAGAGTGTTGAAGTTTATCAAACAAAACTATTATAGAGTAGTTGAGTAATGAATTATTATGTAGAAGAAAGAGAAGATGATGTGGAGTGTTAAAAGATAAAATGTAAGGTGTTCAAATTTTTTACCAATGTACATAGTCTAATTTGCTTTTAGGCCATGTTTCATTTCGTATTCATTGCGTGACTTTTGATACACCATCAAATTTTAGAGATGAAATAATTCACGTTAAATCTTATAATTCAAAACTTCAAATCATACTAAATACAGAAACTAGTTTTTTTAAATAAAAGTACGATCAAAGAAAGATGAAAGTGGTTGTTTCTCTCCCTGAGAGATAGGTTGAGACAACTAGATTTGGCATTTGTTTTCTAATGTTGGTAGCGTCAGAGCTCGCCGACATCGCCCCGACTTTTCAATAGCTCTTCTTTTCACCGATCTCTTTCTTCCACTTGCATCATTTCTTCATGTTTGTTAAAGGTATCTCTTTTTCATGTTTGTTAAAGGTATCTCTCATCCAGCAGGCAAAAAATCTTTTTGATATCCTTTTTTCACGTCAAAACCAACTTTAATATAACCAAATCAGACTTCGTTTATAGTCGTAAATGAGGTTTCGAGGCATTGGAACTAACTTGCTGCAGTTAAGGAGCAATTCTGTAGACAAAAGTCGTGTATAACATGGCTGAAACCTAGCGATCAAAATACAACAAACTTTCATCGAGTTGTAATTCCCATAACTATAAAAATGCCATTAAACGACTTAAAACAAATGATGGGGTAGTGCTTACAGACTTGGGAGAAATCAAACAAGAGGCTACACGACATTTGTAGAGTTCTTACAGTTGCAACGTAACACAATGACTTAAGTGTTTGATGCAAATACTTAAATATCGATGTATGATGCATGTAGCGTCTTTGCTAACTGTTTCAATAATGGCGAAGGATATAAAATGTGCTCCATTCTTTATACCTACAGTCAAAGCACCAAGACTAGGAAAATACACAATAGGATTTCATAAGACCGTCTGGACAGTTATATGTACGAACTTCACCGTTGAAATTTAGTCTTTCTTCATGCTGAAGGGAGTGAACTACATCATCCTCTCCTTAATACCAAAAGTCGATGAGAAACGTACTATGAAAGATACATGTCGATTGCATGCTAAAACATTCTCTACAAGGTAGTTTCAAAGATAATTGCAAATGGGCTGAAGAAACTTTTACCAGAACTTGTGGGACCAAATCAAAGTGCCTTTGTAAATGGAGGGTTACGAGATTTGCATAAGTTAAGCATTGTTTTCTGTTGAGGAATCTGACCCAATTCACTGATTCAAGACACGCCGATTTCACTCGGTTCACGGTGTTAACGAATCGTTACATTCGGTTAGGACCTTTCGGTCCCCAACTTCCATAGATGTCACCGGAAAAAACCTCCAACGTGGTGTTTACAATTGGAACTGTCACCACCAATCACAACCCGATTGGTTTACAAATGAGAAGAAGAATAGTTGAGAAGATGAGAAAAAAATTGAGAACCCAAGAACCCCAAGATTTTAATCTCTCTGTCTCTCTCTATATCTCACTCTCTCGTTCTGTTAAACAAAGAAAAAAGAAGCTTAAGAGATCTCATACATTTTTCTCATATCTTAATAAGTAGAAGAAACCACTGTCACGTGAATGTCACTTGATGTATATCTCCTTATTAAGATCCTCTTTCTCATCCAGAGTGTTTCCCATACTTGGGATTAAATCACTTTTCTTTCTTTACTCCTCCTCACGAGACCATCCTTCATCACTCTTCCAAGCTTTGCTTTAACTTCTTCAAGTTGAATCACCATCCAACAATCTCCACCTTGATTCAAGCTTGAAGAATCACTTGAGAATTCCCCCCTTATAACTTTCAAACACTTTTGAAATCCAGCTCTAATCTCGACACTTGTGAGTTCCTATAACTTGCATAAGACATCCTTACATAGAACACTACCCAACAAATTTAATCATGTTAAACCTGTACATACATATGAGCTCTGCCTGACAAACCGAGTTATTCATCCATGACCAGACCAATTTCCTAAACAGAAAATTGTAAACATAAACACTCGATAGTTAGACTAAATCAAACCTATAGTTACTCCACTACTTGTTGTTACTTTTACCAGTCATTTTAAACTACAATCACATTGATTTTCCATCACGAGGTCTAACAAATTCTCTATGATAATCAATTGATCAACTACTCATAACAAGCTGTGAACTCATTTACCTATGGAAACATGAGCTAAACGCTCGATCAAACATATCATTAACAAGACTAATATATTTAGTACTTGTCAAAACCAACTCCATAAGCTTACATTTATGTGTTACACAATCACACATATGTCATTACGGTTTATGTCAACACCATAAACCTATATCAGTGACTACAATACTTTTTTACCTTTCTGCAAACTTGATTCCTTTGTCGACCAATCCGATTCACCTCATGTGCACTGAGCTTGGAACCAAAACACCCTTTGTTTCTTAAGCTGAACCAGTCTTTGATTCACACCTGCAAACACAATCTCATAAAACATTTAGTTAGTAACCAATGCATTTAATAAGCTGAACCAGTCCGTTTCACCAATTCTGTCTTGAATGCGACTTGAATTTTCAATAGAACAATGTTACCAGCTTGTGTCTCACTGTAGCATCCCTCATATCAACCTTGAGCTTCATTATGTGCTTCTTCAACTACGAATGGGCCTCGTTTTACAACAACTTCCATACCATCTCTAGAACCCTTGGTATCCTTTTCTTGTACCCGTCTCTATCAATACTAAACCAATATGCAGAAAAATCCACCCAATCTTCTTGATACTTGCATCGCTAACTTTTCTCAGGCCCGAACCATACCTATTCTTAGCTCAACACCTGTTCTTTTCAGCATACTATCAACTGAGCTTCCACACTTGATCAACCAACAAGTGTCTTCCACCAAGAAAAGTAGCCAAAATTTCTTCTTGATGCAATGAGACAACTCATAACTCCTTAAACTGTCAAACAAATGCAATATGCCTCAAGCTTCATTCTTAACCCTTTCTAGTCTCCTAAGTCCATACTTGTTGCAGATATTAGCCTTGAGATGACACTTCTTCATGCTACATACAGAATAGACCAGGTTAGACTTTCTTGAAGTGTTTCACTTCAAGACATCTTATGCACATCCTGCATAAAGATCACTTAAAGTTGCGTTTAAAAATCTCCATCTCATACCAATACTTCGATAATTAGCAAACCTGCAACCTCCTATGTTCTTCAAACTTGAGTCATTTAACTTCGATTTCTTGCACACATTAACATTAAAGAGAACTTAGATTGTTTTCAACCACTATCTCAGACTTGACATCAAAGGAATTTTGACATCTACTTCAGCAAACCAACAAGAAACTAATATGTACCGTTGTCTACATCCAACAGAACACACCGTCTAACACCCAACATTTGGAAGACTATTGACACACAAAATTAAGGCTTGTCATTGCGAAGTGCAACTAATAAACGTTTCATACACTAAATATGTAGCCTTCTAAACCACCAAACGCTCATCTAGTCCATCAGACATTTCTTTGTTTTTTGAAGATCTGACCCACCAGAAGATAAAAATTGAAAACATAGCTTGTAACACCCCCCGATCAGGATTAGGTCAAAGTCAACTAATATGTCGTGCAACAATCAAACAAGAACATGCACGACAAACCAGTTAACCTTAACAAAATGTTTCTAACCGGAGATGCTACAACTATGCTCTCAAACACTCGACCCGAGGTTCCCATAACAAATCCGGAATCCCAAGATCAAACATTTGAGAACATGTATCCTAACGGACCCAAATTAAGGCTTTGCAACCCGCTTTCAAACCCGCTAGTTGGTTCGTCCTGGACGAGGACTAGTACCATATGGAACCCAAGTACTTGACAAACATACTTTATTCATATAGTACTTAGGTTCAAATACATAAAACATATATACGGTCGACCATTTCTAAATCGTTACTTATTAAAATACATACTCATTTGCAAAAGACACAAACTCTACGACAGTAGCACAGCTCCTTAACCCAACAGATATCCACTAAGGTTTACCTGGAAAACGAAGAGTCTAATGAGAAACTAATTTGCTCAGTGAGTTCGGTCAATCCCCAATAACCAAATTCCCAAATGCAACAAACATCATCACACATAAAGCAATTCAAACATGTCAAGAATTCAATCACAATTATTCACTCGAGGCTTGCCCCTTGCCATTGGTAAATCCATCCACCATCCACACTAAACATTCCACATTCCACAAACACTCATACATCCCTTCTTGCGCCTATCGACCATAGACACAAAGTCTACAAAGTCGATGGCCCGGATCATACACACTTGTTGCATCGTCATGCGGCCTGCCTGCACCGGTCAAGGGTAGCTAACCCTATCACCGTGCTCAACATAACTTGGTGGAACTAATTTTGCTACGGTCCCGACAAGCTATGGCCTCTAGGTGGATACCAATGACTCACCCGACACTCCACCCGAGTGTTGGGCTCACACTACGGGTTCCTCACAAAGCAAACCCGTTCACAATCAAATTCGGGTTCCTCACCAAGCAAACCCGGGACAAACAAGTTATATCCTCCAAACAGAGGTTCAAACGATACAACACACAACAAGCATATATCATCACATCACATCATATATGTTATACCCCCTCCCCCCTGAGCCGAGGCTCGGACGATATAACCCAATATCTTTCATTACAACAAGCATCACAAAAACATCATATATCACATAATAACATGCCATCAATCAACATGCATCACACAATCACTAATCATCAATCATCATTTTCATTAACAATTTTCCTATGTTCGTCCATTTGCTTATCCATTTCATAATTCTACGATGTAACATGCAACACACAATACTCTTGTTTTGTAGGCGCTAATCGCACAAACACAAACAAACCCTAACCGAGACTCATCTTAGATTTCCAACACAGTTTTGGCTAAGAAAAAACAGTGGCCGAACGTAGCTGAGCCTAACTGCGTGCGAAAATCCTTAAAACTTCCCGATCGTCGTTCACGGTGGTTTCTCGGCAGTAACCTATTTGGACACGATGAAACTTTCCAAAAATTTACTTGGGCACGAGAGAAAATCTCCAAATCTCGTTCTGAACAGTTTTTGCACGGTCGGACAGGGTTTTGCTACGGTCGGATAAAGATTTTCACGTTCGGGTAAGGTTTTTCGTGTGCCAAATTTTGCCTAACAGTTGGGAAACTATGAGACGGTCCCAAGGGGTATTTATAAGGTTAAAGGCACGAAGGGGTAGGGTTTGGCACGAGAGAAATGTTGCTGGCCGCAAGCACGAGTTGTCGGCTCGTTAGAAGCTGCTAGACACACTGCTCGGCCCGCGTGTTGACATGTGTCCAGCAGCTTCTGCTGAAGCAGGCAGCCTGGCTGGTGAAGCAGGCACGCAGGCACGCCACCTGGTCACCGTCCGGACGTGCCTCGCATTAATTCGAACATATCTGGACGTGTCAAATAGTGCCCGATCGGATCAAAACGTGTCGAGACGTTCGTTTCTCAGATCCGAACGTGCCAAATAGTGCCCGAACAGTCGGGAAAAATATTTCTCCAAGAAAAACTCAATTTTCTTCGGGGAATATTCTTTCCATTTATTCCTAATACCATTTTACCTTCAATGGCCTAAGAATAAGTTTCCCGACTAATTTCCCGATCATCTAGGACGTTTTGAGCCGAACCATCGGCATTTCCAATCCATTAAATTCTTTAAGGAATCTTCCCGAGCCGCTACTTCTCCATAATTCCTACTTTGAATTTTGGCTCTACCCATACCTTACATAATCTTCAATACGTCGATCGTTCACACAAACCATCCTTGGTTTGTTTTCTCGGCCTTTATCCTTCTTCGATTATTCACTATGTCTCACCGTTTTCTAATTCTTATTGAGGGTTATTACATTCTCCCCCCCCCTCTTAATAGAATTCGTCCTCGAATTCTTAGGGATACATCCTTCCACTATTACTCATTGTATCATCCTCAACTTTACTTCCTTCATTGTATCATCCTCAGCTCGAATCAGATCAAGTTCTCTCAATCCACCGTGCAACAATCAAACAAGAACATGCACGGCGAATCGAGAAATCCTAACCTTTCATCGAACTGAAGATGCTACAACTACTTCAAATTCGTTGCTCTTACATACTTCCGCCTTTGCCGTTTAACATATTTCTCCTTCTAATCACCTTCTCCTAATTACCTTTTCATTGTAACATCTCTAGCCTAGATCAGGTCAAAGTTACCTTAATTGGTCGTACAACAATCAAACAAGAACATGCACGACAAATAAAGGAACCTTAAACTTTCTCCCGACGAAAGATGTTACAACTACCCTTCTGGATCTATTGTTCTTTCTCTCGCCCTCATACCGGTATTTCCTTTACTCTTCAACATTTGTAGTGATTCTTCTCATTCCTACTCTTTCCTCTTATCCTAACCTTCAGCATCTTCGTCATTATACTCCGTGTTATCCCCATCTGACTTTATCCATTAATTACTTCAATCTTCTTTAGCATACTCCAACAGTCCTTGTTATCTATTATAGTGCCTTTGAATATCCACCTCTTGCTCCGCTTATATCTTCCAATTCTCCTTATCTTTTCCTTCTACACCTCTTTGTTCTTTAAATTTTCGTAAGGATTTATTCTAGACCACCTCCTTCTTCAAAATTCCAACTTGAAAATTGAAGTGTTTCATATCTTTAGTTGATCCCTTAACTTATTCCTATGGATGCTTTCTTCCTTCGTTGTAGAACTCGAGTTTCCATTCTCGACTTCCATTTATTATACCATGGTATCCTATCCACAGTATATTCAATTCTTCTAAAAATCTTCTCTCTTCCATTATTCCACTCTTCTTAACCAATGCTTCATTATCCCACTTGCAATCATTCTCATTGTTTCCTCATTGCTTATTACCGAGGTCAAACTTCGTTATATTCCAACATCGTACTTCTGTGATCAACAATCATTACTGACTTAGAATGAAGGTTTTCTAACGACTCATACTTAAGCTTTTATTTTCATAAAAGCTTTCTAGGACTCAACTAGTCCTAATCACACCAAGAAAACTAACAACACCTTCGCGGGTGCCGAGCAAAACACCTAATCACTTAGCAATAACTTTTCAATTAACCAAAACTCGAATTCTTCTTTCTCATACTTCTACCATATTATTCTATCATGCAATTCTACAATGCAATATTATTATGAAATCAATAAATCCACACGTAAGGCATGCATTTCAATCAACATCCAGTGAGTTAAAACCCAACTTACATAGATCTGGGCCTTTGTGAGGCTATGAAGGTTCATATACAACTCCATATATGTGGGACATTGTGGGAACCGAAATTCTCACTGTCAATGTTATGTGGTTCACGGACTCTCTATAGCCAAAGATCGGAAGATCAAGCGGTGAGCAAAAAAGTTAATAAATAAGAGATATGAAACTAAGAGATAAACAGATTACGAAATGAAACAAGTTGATAATGAAAGTGAATCAATACGAAACAAATTGCGAAGTGACATGCATTTAACGGTGGTAAAGTAATAAGATTTGTAAGAATAGATAAACGTGAACGAATACAAAATGAATACGAGAGCGAATCAAAAGTAAAACGAAAAACGTAAGCGAAGAACGATTCGATAGACACAGATAACAAAGAAAGTTAAGGGATCTTATTCGAATTTGTGATCAGAGCGTTTGTAACCGGTGTTAAGCCGTGGCCACGGACTGTTGGTAAAAACCCTAGAACTACAACATAAACTCGTTACCTAGTTGAGACGCAGCTCGCTAACGAAAACAAAGTAAGAACCCTAGTTTTTTCTAAGTGTTTTGCGGTGACGAAAGTTCTGATGGTCAAAAGTTGTCCTTGCAACCATCATCCTTGCGTCCTTTATATAGATCTTCATGGGCTTGACTCGTTTCCCTTTTCGTCCCGATTCGTGCTTATCCCTTCGTGGAAATATTCTTTTTCCTTGATTCGCATATATCCTTTTTCAAGATCTTTCCTTATCCTACCGATTTTTACTTTAATCACGAAACCTTAGCGAATACGTCATTGCAAATAGGTCGATTCTTGTCTAGAATCGTAAGTAGACTTATCATCGCGGTTTGAGCCCTTTCGGGCCGTTTCGCGGCTAAATGACTTTTACGATTCCTTTCGAAGAAGTCATTCTTCGTATGGCTTTGCAACGATAGTTACGTGAAATGGTAGGATTGATCGTATAGTTTAGACTCTTCCGGTGCTTAAGTTAACCGTCATCGTTTTACACGATCAATACGAAATCCAACGAAAAAGATGAATCCTCACGATTGTCATTACGACAATTTGACGGGAAATCTAACCGAGACGAAACGAGAGACGATCAAGTGACGATTCGAAGGAAAAGACGATCGGAAAGGACGTGGTTCAGTCAATGAACTACGGCTGAACGTTATCCGTGTCTCCGCGCCAACCGACGCCAAGACAGACACTCTGTCTTGGCGCCAAGACCATGCCTTGGTCTTGGCGCCAAGACGGACCTCCGGGCTCGGTTCCAATCAACGTCTAGATCGGCCTCTAGTTCAGTCGTCAATCAATTCCAAGACTCGTTTATAGGTTTGGCGTCAATCGGCGTTTAGTTATTTCTTCGAAACGATGCGGTTCTCGGATTGTCACAGAGGTTTCGTATAGTTCCGAAGTTCGTATTGCGAGGTCTGCCGAGAGTTATCTGTAAATCGCGGATGTTAACTTTAGCATTCGGGCTCTTTAGTTATTTGCGGAAGGATAGACTTCTTTGAACGATAGTTAAGTCTAGACGATGACCAGTCAAGACGAAGGTAAGTCTAGAAGACGTTAAGTCTTGATGACGATAAGTCTAGACGACAGTAAGTCTAGAAGACTTTAAGTCTAGATGGCGGTGAGTCTAGACGTTGGTCGTGTTTCCGAGTAAGTCTGATTAGGGATGCGATCTTGGACGTTGATTTCGAGATGGCCGTTTTTGACATCAACAGTTAGCCCCCAGTCCGCAAGTTTTAGGTATAATTCTTGTGGGCGAGTGATGAGTGATGTGTGTTTAATCGGAATCCACGGCCAAGAGTGCTTTTTCCTTTCTCGAAAACTTTCGTCGATTATTTTACTTTGAAAGATCCCAACAAGTGTCGGAATGTGTTAGGATTGGGGCTGCGCCTCGTAGAGGCTGCCTACGTACCCTTGTGGAAGGGATCAAGCCTTTCGTAGTTTGTAGAACGGAGCTAATAGTTGCCCCCGTCGTAGCCAAACGTTCGACCTAGTTTGCGGCCAAATTTGATGAGTTCGAGTACTCGCGTTGATCCTTTGGAGAGTTCCGAAAATGCAATGATTCGGTGGTCACTTTGCGGCGTACCCAGGGTTTCGATTACTCTTATCACGCCGAGATGGATAAGGTAATCGGTCATATAGATAGGTGTGAAAACATGGAGTCTTTGATCCTTCGATCGGAGGGGGGATTTCGGAGTCACTGGGATCTGATTTTCGTTTCTCCGGATTCGGAGGAAGTTGGTAACTCTGTTCGGCGCGAGGATGATGCAGAGGATAAGTGCCTGAACCCATCCGATGTAAACGATTTTTCGATGTCCAGTTTCTTTGAGTGTGGAAAGTGAAAAGTGGACGTTTGTCCGTAGAGGAAATATGTTCCCTTTCTTATTTTCAGTTCGTTTTCTGGCTATGTGGCCGTTTGCGTATGTTTAAGCCGAGCGTGGCCGTTTTGGGATTGGCCGTCTGTGGCTTTAAATCCCCGCCACTCTCGCGGTTTTTATGTTAGTGAATGATGCAGTTTAGCGTATGAGTTTTGCGATTTATCGCAGTGCAGAGGGAAGAATACGAGTTGTCATCTCGTTTTTAACTCTTTTTGTTGATTGTTCTATGCATTGCTCGTTGTAAGACGTTGCAAAATTCCGTAAAATTTTGCGAGCGTTTTGATAGGAA
>OVAN01011146.1:0-14977 GCA_900406275.1 Anastatica hierochuntica
CTGTTGGTGACGATTACCTAGAACTAAGGCGCAAAACTCGTAACCTAGTTGTTCCTCTCTTCAGACAATCACGACGACTTTCCGATGTCGGATAATCAACAACAGAGGCGCAACCAGTGACGGATAATCAACAATAGAGGCGGAACCGGTGCACGAGATGGGCTCAACTGTCGATGGGGGTCGAATTCCTCCGGAACCCAGAGCTATCTTGAGATCCATCACTGCATCTACCAATCTACGAATTTCAAAAAGGAGACGACGGATTCGAAAGTAATCGACATCGGAGAGAAGGTTGTGAGAGATTGGGTTTCAAAGCAATCGCCATGGGAGAGAAGCTTCTGAGAGATCGGGTTTTGGGTTTGAAGAAAGACAGAGAGAGAGAGAGAGAGTTGTTATAGTTAGATAGAGAGAGTACCACAGATTACACGTTGGGGTTTAAAGAAATTGGTTAGGTGAAATCTAGCAGGCAACAAGTTTAGTACTGTTCAAACCGCCGGCGTTGGCAAAACCTTTGGTTAAACCGTCGAAGCTTCATAACAACGGTGACACATAATGGCAACGATGGAAACCAAGATTTGGGTTTAGGCCATTGTAGGCAAAGATTAGTATCTCAGAAACCGTAAGCTTTGAGATCCGACAGAGTATGCTTTGTGGCGTGTCAAGAGAGTTCTTCCTTCAGCAACCTAACATCCTTGAGCTTGAAGCTCCTATCAAGATCTGTGGTAAACCTTTCTATCTCTTCTGTTCCGATTTCTGGATTTGTGTTCTTCTGAGATCTGAAGGTCTTGCTGAATGGCTCTTTGTTGCTTTAGATCAACTCCCAAAAACCAGTGTCTTCTTTTCCCTTCTATTGACTGAATTGGTTTAGGGAGAGATGTGTTTGTTAAGTTATAGCTAAAGAGATGTAGATGTGTTTAAATCCAACAGCTGATTGCAGCAGGTGATCTTGAATATGAGATGTTGTAAATGCCTCAGAAAGATCAATGGATTTCTCTGAAATTTGAGTAAGACCTTGCTAAAAGGTCCAAATTGTTGAAGTTAAATGACCTGTAGCAATCGATTTAATTGTTTGAATGTTCCATCTGTGCCTGCATCTATGTTGATATGTATTGTTTCTCTCTATATTTCGGCAGACTTTGTAATGGTTTAGTCTGTGTTTTTCAGGTGATTTTCATGGACACTACTTTGATCTGTTGTGGCTGTTTGAGTATGGACGCTTCCCTCCTACAGCTAACTATTTATCCTAACGAGATTACGTGGAGCGTGGGAAACAGAGTTTCGGGGGAGAGACCTATCTGAGTTTCGAAGAGCTTTACCGTACGACATTCAGTTCAGACAAAAACATAGAGAAGTTCTTGAGATGGAGGTCCCAGTTGAAGGAGAACAGAATCCAGAAGCTTGATATGAAGGAGAAGGTGTTACTTCCCTTCAGCAGATCCATGATCTTAAAAACGCTCATGCATTGTCAAGAAAAGACCTCTGTGTCGCAAGCAAGCAGGTCATTGAAGAAGGGAGAGCAAATGTTGATAGCCATCTTGAGAAGGAAAATTGGTTCAAGTTGATTACTGAAAGAGAATCTGAAGCTGTTACAAACATTCAACAAGCTAGCATATCAGATAGCTTAGAAAGTTCATCTGATGTAAATATGGAGAATGGTCAATCAAATGGCGATTCTCTAGATGGTGTTAAATGGATGGAGACGGTATTTGCTGTCTCAATTTTTGAGAAATTTCTTTTTGCTTCCCTTTGTTTGATACTAATCTTCTTTGTATCTTGTCCTATATACAACTCTTTCATTTCATCATCTCATCTTTCAAATCTGGGAGGTCTTCATATCTGCTAGATGTAATTGCGGGATTTCTCTATCCGGTGATATCCTTGCAGGTACAAAACCATTATATTTGTTTAGCTTTCTCTCTTCTAAATCACTTCTCCATGCCTGGGAATTATGGAAGATTTGTTTCCATCTATTGAAAGAAACATCACATAAAGATTTGTCCACGTTGGCTAAGCCTGCCTTTGAGCTATTGAAGTGGCGGGTTATTCTTTGATGCTTTGCAGGAAAATTAACTACAAGTCGTATCCTGAAACGTGAGTACATCGTCATTCTCTATCACTCATACTACATTTTAGAATCCAATCTCCTAAATTTTCTAAATGTTGTTCTTTTTTGGTAGATCTTTGTAAATATTCCATTTTGATTCAACGCTGTCAGATCTCTCCTCTCCCGATCTTAATGCAAACAACCAAGAGCAAGTTTGTTCTGGCTCATCCTGCGAACGTCAGAAAGACTCTTCTTAAGAAAGCATTCCAAACAAAAATCTCTAAACCCCTAAAATGGTGGACTGTCACTGATCTTTAGCCATAACAATGAATTCAAGGTACATTCCAAAGAGACAACGATACTGAATTATCCGAGGAAATTGTTTCCGAAGTAGTCGTTAAGACCGATTCATCAGAACTTATCGTTATCCCAGCTCCTGAGGTAATTATTTAGAAACCAAAAGCACTAATCTTTTTCCATCCAAAAATGTTCGAACGATCTAATTAATAATGGTTCTTTGTGGTGTAGACAGAAGGTACATTGGTTTGGGACATTGTTGTATTGTGGTGGGTAGTGAATTACAAGGAAGAGTTTGTGCCGATAAATGAAGGAGCTTACACCATAATTTCCCAAAAACACATCTCTCTACGATTCTGAGATCCGACAGAGTATGCTTTGTGGCGTGTCCAGAGAGATCTTCCTGCAGCAACCTAACCTCCTTGAGGTTGAAGCTCCTATCAAGATCTGTGGTAAATATTTCTTTCTCCTCTGTTTTGGTTTCTGGGTTTCTGTTCTTCTGAGATCTGAAGGTCTTGATGAATGGCTCTTTGTAGCTTTAGATCAGCTCCCAAAAAGCAGTGTCTTCTTTTGCCTTCTATTGAGTGAATTGGTTTAGGGAGAGATGTGTTTGTTAAGTTATAGGTAAAGAGATGTAGATGGGTTTAAATCCTTCAACTGATTGCAGCAACTAATCTTGAATCAAAGAGATGTTGTAAATGGCACAAAAAGATCATTTGATTTCTCTGAAATTTGAGTAAGACCTTGCGCAAAGGTTCAAATTATTGAAGTTAAATGACCTGTAGCAATGGATTTAATTGTTTGAATGTTCCATTTGTGCCTGCATCTATGTTGATATGTATTGTTGCTCTCTATATTCCGCCAGAATTTGTAATGGTTTTGTTTGTGTTTTGCAGGTGATTTTCATGGACACAACTTTGATCTGTTGTGCCTAATTTTCAACATCAGGTCAAAAGAGAAGCAGGTGAAGCATGTCATACACAGAGCTATAAAACCAGATAATCTGCTAATCGCTGCTCAGGTGACAATCACTCACGCTTCTTCTTTGCATTCAAATGTCATCTGAAAGTAGGTTATACTCATGGATGGTTCATACTAGATGACTAGGCCTTATAGCTCTCTCCTTCTTACGTGGCCCATTAACCCCAACAATAGACGGCCCAAAAACTCCTCCCTCATCACTTTGAACCTAACTACTGCCGCTGCTTCCCTTCCTCCATTGAGTTACCCTCAGCCGTTACCCCCACTTTAAATTCACCCACGACCTCTCTACGCTTAATACCGGTGACTTCAAGTGTTCCTTCAATTCAGCTTTAATGTCCTGGCCTTGCAACTTCTCTTTCACCAACGGTTGTAGCACTAATGCAACTTATTTATACGCTACATTGTCACCCAAAGTGAACCATCACACTCAAATCCTGAACCTCAGACTCCTGCCCAATCTAATACCGGCGATATGGCCAACCTTTCGGAGACCAGAAACCTTGCAATCCTCGACAACATCTTCGGCGTCTTCTGCAACGATGAGGTTGCTGTACGCGTGGTCCACACCTGGGAAGCACGTAACTTCAAGAAAGACAACCTGCTGATGGGATTGGAGATGCTCTTGGTCGACTCACAGGTACGATACTCAACCATTCTACATCTCTAACCTTACTGCTCTTAACGGTATGTGATCACCAAGAACCTAAGTCTACGGCAAAACAATGTCTTCGCAGTTAGCTTCGGTTCAAGGCTTCATACCAGCAACACGGCTTCCTGGATTTATCCATAGGATCGTCGTTGGGAAAGTCTATGTCGTCCGCCGGTTCATGATCAAGCCTTCACGTGAGCGGTTCAGAGTCTCAACCAACAAACAGACTGTGATATTCACGGATCAAACGTCTGTTGTGGAAGCTCCTCAGCTTGAGAACTTGATCCCAGCGCAGAAGTTTAGGATCAACCTTTTCGAAGATTTCTCAGCCAATGTCGACAAGGATAATGATCTACTCGGTAAGAACAAGTTATTAAGGTTTTGAGTCCATTTTTTAATAAGGAAAACATTTATAAACACTTACTCTGCATATGTTCTCGGAGAAATCGTTTTCATAACCGGTGTATCTGGGAGCGTTAAACCAGGAAGTTCCAAAGGGTGTGTCACCATTCACCTCCGCTTGAAAGAGTAAGCTCAATCTGCCTTCTGTGTATGTTATATTCCACCTCCTAAAAAACCAGCTTATAAGAAAACCGTATTGAAAATCAATGGTTAACACTGCTGTTTGTGCTAAATTGTTTACCAAGATTCTATTATTGGTAATTTCTAAATGCTGAACAAAGTAAACCCAAAATGTAGCAGTACTAAAGTTTACGTGTGACAGCTAACATGACTTGATCTAGAGTTCGTTCTATTAGTTGTTATATAAGGGCATAGGTGATATGTAGTCTGTGATTTAGTATTCTTAATATTCAAACGTATAATCATTAGAGTATATAGATGATGGATCCAATGTCTGAAAGTATGTATATAGATGATGTGGAACAGTTTTATATTATATAGATAGACTATTTGTCTAAATAAAGGTAATTACTATGCTTTGTTTCAATTTAAAAACACTAGCAGTGTAAATAAGATGCTCACATAATCAAATGCACAGACTTTATCGATTAGCAGAAATTGTAACCAATCCACACATTCATGCTTTCAGCGGAGAAACCATTCGTGCATACCTCTGGTCAAGTGTGGCTGCTGAGATCCGCCAACGATGGGAGGAGTCAGCTGATAAACCAAAAACCGTTCTGGTGACTGCAGTGAACTCAAAGACCCTAGGAGGTGGTGTAGGACACACTTTGGATGCTTAAAAACAAAGTAATAACTGTTTCTAACTGCTGCCAACACTAACCTCTTCTGTAACAGGTGTGGTGAGCCTCAAAAAAACAGCCGCAAGCCGTGTCTTTCTTGACGACGATGTGGAAGAAACAAAGGAGTTCCTAGGCTGGTAAGCACACATCACAGTAAACAAATTATTATAACTCTTCTCTTCATCCATTTGACTGACGAAGGACAAAAAATAGGGTTGAGGAAGGCTGCCAGGAATGCCCGTGATCACAGCCTCTACCACAGCCGTGACCAAGATATAGACAGTCACCATCAATGACCTTCACCAGTTTCTACAAACTGCAGATCCTGAGGTAAAAGAGCTTACTCTATTCTCCCAGCATCCATTAAAAACCAGAGTTGAATCACTGTTTGGTTTGGCATATTGTTGATGTAGAAATTTGTGAAGGCTGGATTCTACGTTCACGCAACAATTGTCAGTGTCCCAACCACACAAAAGTGGAACTACATCGCGTGTAGTACATGTAACACGCAACTGGGAAAGAGCGGGAACTCACTGTACTGCCCCAATTGCAACAAACCAAATAATATCGGCGTAACCAAGTAAGTCATTACTTTCCGATACATGATAAAACATAAACACCAAAACCTGTTCACTCCAAATTGGTTTCTCTGTATACAGATTCAGGTTTGAGATCACTGTGGAAGACAAAAGAGGTGAAACAGCTACCTTTGTAATCTTCGACACCGAAGGGACTCAGATCCTCGGAAAGACAGCTACTGATATACTCCAGGCTGAAGAAGATACAAATGCAAACGGGGAAGCACCAGCTATTCTGCAGACAATAGTTTGAAGCTCATGGCAATTCCGGATCCTGATAACAAAATACAACCTGACGGCTTCGAGACAGACCTTCATCGTCACAACAATGAATGAAGAGAGCCACGTCAATGTAGACGAACCCAATGGAACTGAGGCTGATGAAGGAGGCGTAGAGAGTAAGCAAGCAGGGAAAAAACCAAGGCTAGGTCCATAACTCACTCTCCTCCATCGTTTACACACCTCACCCTACTTCACTTGCTTCTCCTTTAATATCTACTTTTATTTATGTTTGGTCATTTCTGTGTTTTTAGACTCCATTACTCTTTCACGTTTGTTTCTTGGTAACTCCTTTGTTTGGGAAGGTACATGTGTTTTCAGAGTTTGAGTTATATATCCACACTCTCTGCTTATGTTAATTCAAATTTAAAGTCACAGTTTTGGTAAATTTCTAAAACATATGTTTCCAGTATGTGTTTTTCTAAACCTAATATTAAGAGCTACAAAATTAAAATCCCAGCATTAATCGTAACACATTCACAAATTAACAAAAAGGCAGCAACACTAATGGCAAATTATATGCTTCAATCTACTTAGGGAAAGAGAAGATACATATTTCATTAGCATTTTATATATTACTAGATTACTGCACAGAAATAAATAAAAAAAACCCTTGGCGTTAGAACATCACAGACAATTACGTTGTCTTCGCCAACACTCATCTTAACAAGAGGTAACCAGTAGATAGTCATAGCTTTGATTTTTGCATATAAACTTTGACATAATTTTAAAACCAATCTGTGACGTCTTTATTGTAAGTATAGTTGTAGGCCTTTGAGAGGTTAAGAGTTTTGAATAGACCATGATAAGATTAAAACTTCAGTTCACACAAAAACTTTTGTTGCTTAAAACCAAAAACGACGAGTTCATACACAAATAAATGTTTAAGCAGTGTATTTCTTCAGGTTTTATATCCCCTTAAGGTTTGAATTTAGCTTTCTTTCATACAACATAATATAAATACATTCACAGGTTTTTTTTAGTACCTCGATTCCTCTCCCTTTAATGTTTCATATAATATATTGCAAACTTGATGTATGGTTAACCATTTATTTGATGGGAAAAATTTCGGCCCTCTGCCTCAAAACAATCACACTCTAACTTCAAAAATAAATCTACAGACTAAACAAAAAAAGGAACTTTCTTACACCTGTGCAAATCACATTTTCACAGTTCAATATTTTGTGATTTATAAGGTTGTGTGAGATCTTCTTTTTCCTCCCCACAATCACAATTCAATTTTACAATTGCAAATTAAAAAAGTACATTTTTTAGCCATATACAACATATTTCATCTAATTACATAGAATAATTATAAATTACACCAACGAATTACTTTCTCGATTTTAGTTATTTTTACCTAATTATTTATTTTACTTAATGGATGCAAAAGGAACTTCTTTTAAAAATGTTTGGAATTTTCGACACAATTACTTGCGACAAATGATGTATTCAACAGCAAATGTTGAATACAACATCTAAAAGATGTTAAAGCGCTTTTCACTAAATATAAATAAAATAGCTAACATTATAATATGAAAAAAAAAATTAAAAGATGTCAAAAAAATAGTGTTTAACAATACTAAAAAAATGATAAAGTCAACTAATAAGTATATATATTACTTACAATAGCTTTTACAATATGAAAATCACCAGAATAATGTACCAAAATATTTTTACGAAAATTTTAGTTATACAATTTTTCAATTCTACCTCCATAACCTTTTACAATTGTCCTACAACCATAACCTTTTAGTGCTACGCTCTAGAAAACTCCGATAAAATCTATTTTAAATTGCATGTTCAATCAAATTTGACTAATGAAACATCATTATTAAAATGCGGAATAAAGAATAATGTATTATTTTGACAGACAGGAACACAACCACTTCAAAATAGATACTATAGTCTGCTACGAAGAAGGACCAATCATTGTGCGCTTACTCCGATTTTTGCAAAAGCATGACCATTGGAACAAAAACCGGCCACTAGGAGCTACTTTGCTTCTACTAAACTTAAAGGTAATCAAAAAAAAGTTCAGCTAATCAAAGTTAACTTCAAAAAATCTCTAACGATCTACCTTTTTTATCAATGCAGGGAAAAATGGTAGAAAGCATAATGCGCGAAGAGTTATTTCAGCAACATAAACAAAGTTTAGTAGAAGGGGGAATCTACAGCGTAGCCAATTTCGCTTACACAAATAACAATCAAAATTACAAACTAACCAGCCGGAAATTTGTCATTCGATTCACACAGATGACGACAATCAACCATGCTAATGTGTCTCAAGACATATTGCCAATGGAAAAATTTTGGATCCACAGCCATAGTAAACTACTAAAGCTAGCAAACACAAACTCAGTTCTTCCAGGTATACTTAATTAATATGCATATTATTCACAACACACATTCAAGTACCACTACTTTTGCGATAAATAGGCCACTAATACGAGAAATTCATTTTAGATGTTGTAGCTGAGATATTGCTCATGCAGGACGCCAAAACAAAAGATCCCCAACGAGAGTTTAGGAAAATTATACTACGACTAAAGCTACAAGGGTAACAAAAGCAAGTCCTATTTTGAACGTACCGATTAAATCAATTATTAAAACACAAATAAACTTTTCCACCTGCAGGGGACAACGTGTAAGCCTATTTATGTGGGGTGAACAAGCCGCACTTTTCCGCCAATATCAACACATAGAAGATAGAAGACACAAAGTTATGGTGGCCACAAGTCTAAACATAAAACTTTGTCAAGGTATATATCAAGACTTCTGAAAACAATAATATTGTTGTCAATTAGAAGTACTAATTTTAATGAACACAATATGCATGTAGGTCAGCTAAACCTTCGATCGACACAAGGAACAAAATTCTATTTTGACACTGATTTAGAAACAATTAAAAAGTACAATAGCAGAAGCGTGGTACGATCTACTAGAGCACAAGGGGTTTAAGTTTCCAACCATAAAACCCAAGAATTACTTTATATTAGGGCACCATAATCTCCAAAAGTAGCATTAGCCCACAATTTTTACCGAACAAATGTTATCATTGCGCCACATACTACTAGCTTCTCCTTACGATAAGAAATTGTTCGGTGTTTGTTGTGTTCAATTTCCAAAGTTCAGCTAAAACAATTGAAACGCTACTTCTAAAGATTATAAACCGTAACAAACTAATTACACAACATAGTTACAATGAACATAGAGTAGAAGCAAATCCAAAAACTACTCTCAAATAACGCCCAAACATTTTTAAAAACAAAAAATTAGAAGGGTAATACAAAACTTACTCTCCCGCATTAAAATGGTCCAAATCGAGAAATTGTATCCGAAAAGAATATTATACAAGCATATCTAGCTGAAAAATAATTACTCTCCGAGAACCTGACATAACCATTTCATTTTAATTAAACCAAACAATTTTAAACAAAATTACAAAAATTCCTAAAATCAATCATTCGCTCCCAAATCGTAAATAAGAAAATGACAAAATTACCAAAAACAAAAAACAAAACATTAATTACAGTAAATATTTGAAATATAAAACTTCGAATTATTAATTTAAAATTATTAAAATGACAAATTAATTAATACCATTTACTTAAATTATTGCACTTATATGTACTATTCTATTCGGAACTAAAACAAAACATTTGACTAAAGCCACATTAATTAATTATATAAAACATATACTTCTAATTGTTTATTAAAATACAATTAAAAACAAAAACACAATGAAAATCAACGAAAATGAAACAAATACAAAAATCATTTACTCTCCAACATGATCTATTTATACAAAACAGGGAAACTTAAACAACAAAAACTGTAAACGAATTAAGCTACTTAACCAAACTACGTAGGCAATTTGGAAAAATTTAAGTCGTTAGTCTTTTGGCATACATTTAAATTATTACTCATAGAAAGAATCTGATAACAAATACTCAGCAAAACATTTGTTATTTCTTTTCTGCTATTAATAAGATAATTAAGAGAGCAAAGAAGCAGTATATTGAACAACATTTCGAACTCCTAAGATACGCCATAATTAGCGACACAAATATTGCATTTTCTTACTGTAAACAATTACAAAATCAGAATATATTCAAGTTACAAACAAAACGGTAGACAATATAATGTTGTAATCAACATTAATGTAGCTTTATTGCAGAGCACCAAAAACCGATTCAAAAACCTGCAGAAGCCATTACTCCTTCAAAGTCGTTACACAATTAGCCATAACCCCTAATTTAGCTGCAACCAATATAAAACCACACAAATAAGCAGACAACCAGCCAGGAAAAACACATCTTTACAACCCAAACTTCTGCACAGATACTTACTACTCCACCAGCATCAAGGGGAACAGAACGTACAAGAAAACAACACATCCACCCGGGAGGACCACCATAAACGACTGATGGAGACTAGAAGAGGGCATAAAAGGAGGCGCCATTCATCACCTCCACTGATAACAACAGGTAATCTGTTAGCCAAATCTAATCATCTCTTAAAAAACTCATAACCTCTTATTCCCCTTAACTCCCTAAAGAACACAATGACAAACATATAGGCAGGGAGATATACTTAGATAACCTAAGTATATACCATAAGAGATGATGCACCTAAACAAAAATCTTCAAAAATACACAGGCACGAAACCCCAGCCACGAAAAACCCCAGACACGAAAAATACACTTATAGGAATGCCATTCATAAAGATAACCCAACATACCCACAAAGAAGAGCGCTAGAATTGAGCTGGTAGGAATAAATTCAATAAGTATTAAAGGAAACAGAGATTGACAGAGGGAGAGATCTAAGAGACTCACCGATTCGATGAAGCACTACATGGTGGAGCTGAGGATAGAAGACCTTTGTAGTTCTAAACGGGACCCCAAAAAACTCAGCTTAAAACCCAGAAACAAGGCGGAGGAAATTAGCTACCTTTTCTTAATTTCTAGAAGCTGTTGCAATTACTTACTTGAATGGTAGATTCGAAAGTGTCGATTTCACCGCATCAGAATCGTCCTTATACCAAACTCAGAAGAAAATAACACATCCCAAACATATCCATTCCTTCAAAATCACTACTAAATCAGTCACCATATCAGATCATATGTTGCCAAATGCTTTCCTGTTCTATAATCTCCACTCATCTCGCAGCTCCAACCTGTTGAAGAAACCAATGGGGGAAAAACAGTGAGGCTATGTGTGAAAAATAACTATCAGGTGTACATATCATAATGAGTTTTCAAACATTAGAGGAAACTAAAATTCGGGTGTTCAGCCTTACGCTTAACACCGCAACTCCCACCATAACTCACCATCAGAAAGAGGCGGACATTTGCCAATCTCGACTTCAAGACGGTACCTACCTTTTTCTCTATTCAGTCCCTTAACAATTTCTAGCTTCGGATTTCTTCTCACATCAAGTGTCCGTGCAACAAGCGGTACAGTTTTAACATATCTGTAAGTAAAGGCACATACTACATTGTCAAACAGGGGACAACCATAACATAAAAAAAAGACATAAAACCCGGAATCGAGCGGGAGGAAATTATAGATACCTTTCCGTAATCTCTAGAAGCTGCTGCAATTACTTACCTGAATGCAAGATTCGAAACTGTCGATTTCACCGCATCAGAGTCGTTCTTATCCCAAACCCAGAAAAAATTATAAGATCCCTAACGAAACCATCCCTTCAAAATCACAAATAAAGCTGTAACAAGGCAAAACTCAGCCAAAAGAACAAAAAAGGGAATAAGATGTTTCTACTGAATAAAGACGACAAATGAACCGACAAAAGAAAAAACGCAACGTTTTTTGGGAATAGGCTTATTAAGTAAAACCCAATTCCAAAAGCCCAACAATCTTATAAAGTTAAACAATATAGGAAACAAAGAAAATTAACAACTAACGATGTAGTATGATGCATCGTTTTCGGGGAGGGAAAAATTTATATGTCCCCTACGATAAATGTTAGTACTACCGACATAAACAAAAATACATATAAGGCGGAAAAATACTAAGGGAAAACGTAAAATAGAAAGAGTAAATTCGCACTTCTTTTCTAAAATAACTATATTATATAAGGGTTTTTAGAATGAAAAATGAATAATAGTATATAAAAGAAATAGTAAATATTACAATCGAAAAATAAGCAGAACAATTAGTTTATTAAAGTTGCCTACAAATTTAAATAGTTAGCCTCCATATTTTAAAAAACACAGAATTAATTTGAATCGTTTAAAATATTTTAAGTAACAATTAATAGTGATCAAAGATAAGCAATTTTAAATTTTTTTCTCCCCAACATATTATATTGTCTTTACCAATAATTTAAGATTGTATATTTTTGTAACTATAAAAAACGAGAACAACTTTTTATTCTCAACCAACTTTCATATTCAATATAGAACATTGAATAGAAGTTTTGTTATAATTTATTTTAAAAAATATATATTAATATATGTATGCTACAATACTTTCTAAAAAAAGGTCTTTTTAACAAACCTAAAATACTATCTATATATTTAAATTTATGTGATGATAATTTAATCTATTAAACATTTTTTTGGCTCCATCCAAACAAAAGCGAGTCAACATAAACAGAAATTTTGATGTCTATTTGATATGAAATAGTTCATATCAAGAAATTATATGCAAATATTATGACCATGAAGCAAATAATATAAAAGAACTCACCATTCTTCCACCTACACCTTCTCCTCTTCGACGATCGTTCTATTCCTGACTTTTCCTAATGATTCTCTCTCCTCATGCCTTCTTTGTTACAAAACCATGTCAATTCTTTTCTACGGATGGTGACATGTAAAACCAATACAACAATTTATTCTAATTAACATTCACAGGTCCAAAACCTAGAAACCCTCTCTTACAAGAACAAAGGTCTGCCTTCTCCTTCCTGTCTAAATCATAACCGCTTAAATAGTTATTCATAAACACTTTACAAATTAATAACTTTTACAAAATGATTAAGCTAACAACATAATGCGTTCCCAAACTACCAAGGTAGACAGATGAAAAACGAATATAAATAAACCATAAACTACAATGTAATAATAGTGTACCAAACACAGTGCGAGAAACAAAAAACCCCACTAACTCTAATGATAGAAGATACTTACTAATATTATCAAACATGCAGCATTACAAGGTGAAATGGGGGAGCGACACTTACCAATGCACAAATACTACAATTGTAAGTATATTTACAACTATTTATCATTTAAAATACATTACAAAAACTAACAACGGAATTGTCCAAAATAAATAACAGGTGGGTGTGATGCGTGCTCCAAATACGGTAAATACAGCTATATGGAATATAAGTTCAAACTTTAAATAAACCAAATTCTGGATGACAATTACTTTTACATTATAATTTCATTTGCAGAGCTAAAGCAAAGAGCCCGCTGTAAACGGAAACAAATAATAACTCAAAAACAGCTAACGGTACGACTATCAAATACGTGGAAATCTCGACACCGAAGGCCAATAAATGATAAACCATGCACAAGCTCCACATCCGAGACGCCAAGTTTGCCGCAACAACCCTCAACAAAGAGTACTGTTAAAAAAAGACAAAGAGGTAAATCGTAAACATACTTAATCATTAAACAAAACATCTATGAACTGAATATACTAAAACAATTAACAACATCTTATCACTTAATGCAGGAAGTTTGCAGGCAACAAATACAACTACTCCACTACAAAGTATATCTTATTTTTACTGTAAGTTGAACTTCGATATGTTTAAAACCATTAAAAAACAAATACCCAAATACATATGTAAAGTGTTTGGGAAAAAGTCTTTCACAAAATTTCCATTAAAACAATATAATCTGCCGACTTATCTACAATTTCCATTAACAAAATTTATAGTAAACAAATAATCCACATTTACACTTGTATCGATTGTAGGTGGATGCGACCGTTGCTCAGATATAGGTAATTAAAAAACAGAAAAAAACAGGTCCAAAAAGAAAAACTAATCAATTCCCACCTCGATATTGCAGTTCGTCAAAAAAATGCAAGAACATTAAGACGAGCGATAATGTTGTCGAAAAGGGCATCCAAACGGAGTAGAGGTAACTTAATCCACCACTACCTAAACATTTCAATTTTCATGATCCAACATAGACAATAGATAACAACTACAAATTAAAAAACAATTAACAGGAGAAGCGTCAAGTACCAACCAACATCTCTCTAAAGTTGAGAAGAAACAACTAAAAGGTACAAATCCTAACACAAACACCTAAGAAACTGATAAATATATATTAACTTTAACATCGTCTAACATAAATAACAAAACATAACAGAAAAAATGGAGAAGGAGAACCCAATCCTCCAATGCACCCACTGTAACGCATCCGTCTGGTATTCAGAGAAAACCGGAGAAGATAGTAAAACAGGGATGCCACTATTCACAATATGTTGTCAGCAAGGACGTGTCAAACTTCCTCCCTTAAGACAATCGCCACCTTACCTAGAAGAGCTTATGAGAATAAATGCATCGTTTCGATCTCTTCACCGTATCTACAATGCTCTGCTCGCTATGACATCTTTAGGAGCAAAAATAGACCACTCCATCACAGCTAGGAATGGACCACCCTGCTATAGGATACATGGTCAAAACTATCATCGAATCGGATCATTACTGCTAACCCCAGGAAAACCACCAAAGTTTCTGCAAATGTTAATTGTAGACACAGAGAACGAGGTTTGCAACCGAATTAACATGATGTCTAAAAGAACAACCGGAGGGGAAGTACATGAAGAAATAGTTGATGGCCTAATAAAGATGCTAGACGAACACAACTGCCTATGTAAATTCTTCCGAAAAGCAAGAGACCGGTTCATTGCGAATGATATCCAAGATCTTACGATAAGAATAGTAGGA
>OVAN01011147.1:2046-14976 GCA_900406275.1 Anastatica hierochuntica
GTTCAGTCAACGAACTACGGCTGAACGTTATCCGCGCCTCAGCGCCAACTGGCGCCAAGACAAACGCTCTGTCTCGGCACCTATTGGCGCCAAGGACATAGCTTGGTTCCAAGACGGACCTCCGGTCCTGGTTCCAATTGACGTCTAGATCGGCCTCTAATTCAGTCGTCAATCGGTTCCAAGACTCGTTTGTACGTTTGGCGTCAATCGGCGTTTAGACATTTCTTCGAAGTGACGCGGTTCTTTAATGCTTTTGGTGGTTTCGTATCGCTCCAGAGGACGTATCGTGTGGCCTCGTGAGATTTATCCGAGAACCATCGATGCTAACTTTAGCACTTGGATGCTCTAGTTGTTTGCGGACGGACAGACTTTACGCGAAGATTGGTCGTGATCGACTATCTCCGAAGCTTTGAAGCCAGGTCGGGAAGAGACAGCCAGAACGATGAGGGTCTCGGAATTATCGGATATTCTTACGATTCCTGTGTCCAAATGAGACAACATCGTTTCCGTAGTCCTTTTTAGGCATCGATTTCGTCGGGACAGTTTTTGACCCCAACAGGCGTCGATTTTGATGTTACCGTTTTTGACCCAATAGTTAGCCCCCCAGCTCGCAAGATTCGGTGGCGAGTTTTGCTGGCGAGTGATATGCATTTAATCGGTATCCACGGCCGAAATGATTGCGGAGACGCCGTTTATTTATTTTATTGCGGAGGGATTCCTATAAGTATGGGACTCTTCTTCTCATTCCTCACTCACTCTTCACTTTCTCCTTGTTCTTTGAAACTTCTAACTTGAGAGCTTTTAAGATTGTCAAGATGACTTCCTCATGTGAAGAAGGAAAGACCGGTGGTGCCGCGACGGAGATCGTTCCTTCGGGGAGCCTCCAGCCGCTTTTGGCCGAGTACCTTGCTTCTCAGAGCGGGATGGATCAACATGACGTCGGGATGCACGTGCTGTTGGTCCCTAGTTCGACTCCTCTGCCTCCCACTCTGGTCGTTCCAGACGTCAGATCGATTCAACAAGTGGGCTCATCTACGATGCCGGAGCCGGAGTCGATGCCGCCTCCCTGGTCGTCTGAGAGATCGTGATGGGACTGCGAGCGCCGAGGACCGCCCATGTCGCGCTTCTGGAGAAGCGCAGAAGGGTTCCCATCCCGGTTTCGGCGCCAAGTAAGAAAAGGCGTACCGAACCAGTTGCGGTTGTACCCTCGTCCCTCGGAGCCCGACGCTCAGGAGTGGCGTCACAGCACCGCGCCAAGGTTTGTCTTTGGAACTTCTTCCCTTTTAGTCACGTCAAACCTTTTCTCACCTTCTCTTTCACGCAGTTCATCTCGCTAATCGACGGGATGCTTGGTGACTGTGGATCGGAGGCCGAGAGCCTTAGGTTGGAGCTTGCGGAGTTGCGGGGGAAGCTGCAGGAGCTCGAAGAGAAGGTGGAAGCCGCTGAGGGTTCTCGTTCTTCCGAGTTGTCTCAACTGGAGCCACAAGTAGCCGGTCTCGAGAGGGACCTCAGGAAGACAGCGAGCAAGGTGTTGAAGGAGAAGCAGGTGCAGAAGGCTAAGTCTTCGGAGCTGCGTCGCCTGCAGAAGGAGACGGAGAAGTCGCTGAGCCGCAAGGTTGCGGTTGCCGTGGAAGAGTCGAAGATCGCTGCGCGTGCTGATATTCAGGCTCGACTTTCTCGGATCGCGAACTTCCTTGACTCGTTGCTGGTCGCTCATGATAGAGACCTCGCCCGGGCTGTTATTGAGGGAGCGATGAGCGAGATCGCGGCATCTCTGCATAGAGACTCTCCATCTCGAGAGGCCGAGGAGGCCAAGCTCACTGCTCGTAGAGCGGAGTTGGAGACTACCGAGGGAGAGTTTGGTTCTATCCTGGCTGCCCTACGATCCGAGGGCATCCTTCCGCCGCTCCCCGATGGCCTCGTGGCGCAAGCTCCCGAAGGCGAGGAAGCTTGCGGCAACGCGGAGGAGGGTGAAGACGGTACGACTCCAATTTCAGCGAATGATAAATGGAAAAAGGGATAAAGTCAAGTTTAAACATAAATATGGAAAAATCGTGAAGATACAGAATATTCTCAAAAAAAGAATACTTTCGCGGAAGGATATACGCAAATCTAGGGCGGAAAAGGAAACTGGACCAACCTACGAAGTCATGTATCAGAGAGGCCAAGGAGAAGAACAAGAGACACACAGAAATTTCTTCACAACTCACACTTAGAGCAATTAGGTTATTTTTCGTTTTTGTTAGCGAGCTGCGTCTCAACTAGGTTTACAAGTCTTACGCTGTTAGAACTAGGATACTTGCCGATAGCTCTCGCGGCCATGGCTTATCACCTATTGTTACGCTCAAACGCATATTCAGAATAAGATCTCGATTGCCCAACTATGTTTTTTGATTCCCTCTATTACTTTTATTTCGTCGTCTGTTTCTTCGTCTTTTTGATCAGTCGTTGTTTGGTTTACCAGAAATCCGAGACCTCAAGGAAAGTTAGGGTTTCATGGCTTTCCTTTGATTACAAAAACTGACAGTGCGAATTTCGGTTCCCACAGGATGCTAAAGCCACACTCTGGCGATCTCTCTGATTTCCTATAAGGACTAGAAAAACGCTACCTTAGTACAAGAAGATGAAAGTGATGGAGATGCGAATGACCTGAACCGTTAGAGATCTGCAGATCAGAAGAGAAATGGTTAGAACCTGATAAAAAAAATCCTCAGAAAAGACCATCAACGATGAAACCCTAAGTCAAAATCAAAGATCCTCTACCATGGCATCAATATAATCGCTACTAAGGGTAAAAGAAAGCAAGATCTACCAGAAACATGCGACGAATATACCGAAAGAAGCAAAAAATGCGGTGGTTTCTTGAGAGAAAACCCTAATATGACTATGAGAAGACAAGCAGAAAGATGGAAATGAGCAAAACTCTTCACTTTCCCACCTATTTAACCCTAGCGATAATGGGCTGAAGAAAAAGAAAATGCCCAAATCACGCCATGAAGTTCAAAGCCCAATAGTTCATCTAAAAGATGCGGCCTGCTAGCGTTATAAGACTCACCAATGATGTAGCCATAGCAATGACGACACCAACAAGAGCCATGGCTCAAGCTATGCTCTTATTTTTCATCTTTTTTAACGAAGTTTGTCCTTCACTAAGATAAAAACCGAAATCTCTTAAGAAAGAATCTACTCTTCAAATTCCCCAAGTGGAAAATGAAGTGTGGGGGAAACTGTTGGGGGTAATTTTATTCCCTTAGCGTTTGACCATAACTAGACCAAGGAGAGATAAACAAACTCCCTAGTAGAATGTGTAAACCAAGGCCATAGCCGAAGCGCCAAGCCGAGGTCATAGCCGTGGTAGGACGAATATCCCCCTTAGCCGATTTAAATCTTAAGAGATAAGGACAAATACCTTAATGAATTAAGGAAATATTCCTTATTATATAGATAGACTCGAATATATAAGTTATCCATAAAGAAATATGGAAGTACTCTTATTTGAAAACTATAAATACAAAAGAAAGAACCTAATTCAAGGATCCGAGACCTTTGACAAAATCATAATACTTGTAATTGATCTCTTCTTCATAAATAAAGATGAATCGCTTTACTCTTTTCTTTGGCTCATCTTCCAAATCCTTCGATACCTTTGTTCTTTTAATTCTCCATAGAGAATCACCAAAACAACCCCCAAACATTGTTTGTTCAAAAAAATTTTTCTCTTATAATATTTAATTTTTAAAATAAGTTTATTTGATAGTGTTGGGGTAATTTTATTCCCTTGTAGCCTAGCCTTAGCTAGATCTGGGGCGTATAGATAACCCCTCAATTGGATGTTTTTACCAAGGCCTTAGCCAATGGCACATAGCCACGCCAAGGCCCCGAGCTAAGGCTGAGCTAATCTTCTCCGTTATATGATTTGAATCTTTGAGATAGGGACAATTGCCTTATAGATTTATGGAAATATTCCATATTTTAAAGTAGACTCCGAACTAGAAGTTATCCATAACGAATATGAAAATACTCTGATTCGAATATTATAAATACAAAGGGAAGAACCCTAATTGAAAGACCGGGGACTCATTACGCAATACTTATACAAAGTAATCGATTTCTTTACGTATCAATAAAGGATCTTTTACATCTTTTGTTCTTGTTCTCTCTCCCCTAAAGAATCTCTCAAAAAACCCCTAAACAGTTTGGCGCTAGATGGAGGGGAGAGATTTCAATAAGAACAAAAGAAAACATGATTGAGTTAACCAGTTGTTCCTAACCAAAAAAGAGCACGAGTCATGAATCCACATCAAAAGATGTAGCCATGAAGCTGTCCAAAGAGGTTGCACCTGAGACAACAGCGGACGATGCAACACTTGCAGCAGAACTCCAACAAAATGAGGCGATTTCGGCAAAGCTATGGGAGAACGAAGCTCGATTAAAAGATTTAGAGGACGAAAGTGTAGCTCTCAAGGCCCTAGCGGTAGAGAGAGACACTCAAACATCAGATTTTGATGACCACGTCGAAAAACGCGTCAAGTTCAAGAAGAGAGTCCCATTTCTGCAACCGGTAGACCAAACACCGACAAAAATTGCTAAGGAGGCACGAGCGCACCAAACTCCAAGCTCAGGGCTTACCCGAGTCCCTGGCTGTTACCAACAAAACGACCCTAGTAAAACTTTTTTGGGGTTTTTTTGTTGATGAGTCAAAAAGGATTTTGAGAGTTTTGGAAGATGAGTCAAAAAGATATGTAAAGCGACTCTTTATTAATGTATTCAAGAGGTCGATTACAATATGTATGTGTATGTATCAAAGGTCTCAGGTCTTGAACTAGGGTTCTTCCCTTTGTATTTATAGTTTTCGAATAAGAGTATTTCCATATTTCTTTATGGATAACTTCTATATTCGAGTCTATCTATATAATAAGGAATATTTCCATAATTCATCAAGGTAATTGTTCTTACACTTAAGATTTAAATCAGCTAAGGGGGATATTCCCCCTACCTCGGCTATGGCCTCGGCTTGGCAGCGTGTCCTCAACTATGGCCTTGGTTTACAAATTCAACTAGGGAGTTTGTTTATGTCTCCTTGGTCTAGCAATGGCCATACGATAAGGAAATAAAATTACCCGCAACAAACCTCTTGAAGGAAACTCTAACGAGGTCACTAGTTTAGAAGCCTTACTAATGGGAAGGTTAAAAGCCATAAAGAATATGATCAAACATTTGCTAGGGGTGGCTCCAGCGATTATCAAGAGCACCCACAATTCCTACGCGGATACAACCGTTGCTGATGCCATAGCTTTTCGAGAAATTCCAAGGAATTTCGCATGGTCGTCCGTGCCGCTATTCGATGGGACCTTAGATCCAAACACACATATCTCACTATTCCGCCAACGAATGCTCACTACGTTCATAAGTCATAAACCATAGAAGTGTGTATGTGCACAGGGTTCGGAGAAAGCCTTACGCGGTCAGCGTTGTTATGGTACTCCAACTTAGCTAATGGCTCCATCGACTCCTTTATAGCATTAACATATCATTTTGTTGAACAATTCGCTAGCAGCTGCACCTTAAGGTGCACCTTTGATAATCTTTACCGCATTAAGCAATGCAAAGGCGAAAGCCTGAAAGAATATGTTCATCACTTCAACAAAGAGAAGGTATCAGTCCCAAACTGTGTCACTTGCACAATTATCCCTGCCTTTAGGCAGGGACTACTGAATGACGATTACCTCTATAAAGGTCTCACCAAGTACTCCTGTCACTCCATGGAAGATATCCTCTCCAAATCTTCGATGCATATCAAGTGGGAAGAAGATCACGCCTACCAAGCCCATCTAGATGAGAAAGCTGGTACTAAGGCCCCCAGTCATGGGAAGACCTTTGAAGACGATAGATCTAACTCTCGGCCATGAGCCGATAACTTAACTAAGGATAACACCAAGGCGTAGTCGAGGCCCTAGAAAAATGTAGAGCATGAGAAGTACATGCTCATGACATGGTCAGACATGTCTAATCTAGTAATATCCCCTACCAAAATAGTGGGGCAGCTGGGAAACCTTTTCAGAAAAGTTAGGTGGCTAGTGAAGATGCGAACCCTACATCATAAAAGTGACGTATCTTAGTGGTGTGACTTCCATAGCGACCATGGACACCTGACGGAAGACTGCATCCAGTTAAGGTTCAAAGTAATTGAGCTGCTAAGGAAAGGATAACTTCGGGAATTCCTCTCAGACAAAGCAAAGGCCCTCATTCACGAACAGACTAAGAACAATGCTCCAACCAGGGTAAGGCCTGATTCGCAAAGGCAAGACCAAGTTATAAACTTCATCACCAATGGGTTAGAAGTAAACAGAGTGACTGTTTCCACTGCTAAGCGAAGCACCCACGCTGCTAAGGCCCACCAGAAGAAAGATGCCATGGTTGTCAGAAGGAGCTACTCAGATGACGTTATAAGTTTTGCTGCTAACGCCGAAGAGGAAGTAATGTTGCCCCATCATGACGCCCTAGTGATATCTTCGAAAGTTGCTAATTGCCATATGAAGTGCATACTCATCAATAATAACAACTCAACTAACATAATCTTCGCCAATGCCTTCGAAGGGCTAGGGTTAGACAAAGAAGAAATCACTAGAAAATCCATCTCTCTAGTTAAATTCAGCGGTGAAGTAAAGCAAACCATCGAAAAAGTGGGTTTGTAAGTCTACGTAGGTGGTGTTAATCAAAGAACTAAGTTTCTCATTATGGATTGCCAATCGAAATACAATTTCATCATGAGAAGGCCATGGATACATGACATGGGAGTCGTTCCATCAACCCTTCATCAATCCTGGAAGCTCCAAACGCCTTCGGGAGTTAAAGAGATCAAGGGAGATGAGGAACAAGCTCGATCATGCTACCACACGGCCTTGAAATCCATCACTCTACAGCCTCAACCGCAAGCCACAACCATGGAAATTTCTACCGGGTCACAACACCGTGGAAGCAATCCTCAGACGTCGGCGTCGACGTTCAACAGACCATGGAACCCTTGCTAGAGGCTCAGTTTTATTTATGATTTTGGTCTTTATACTTATATTTTAATGTCTAGTATGTTATGGCAGTTTAGAATAAAAAATTAATTTTAGTAAAAAAGCGATCTAGAGCCTAGCTATTCTTCAAAAAGAAAATGCGGGTATAAAGTAAATGCCTATTAAAACTACTAGACCATGCCAGCAATGTTATGGACCAGGTTGACCACGAAAACCTAGGTTGATGACAACCCAGGGAAATTAGGATATCCATAGAGAGAAAGCCACAAAGATTACGAATGCTTATGACTCTCTTTTAAGGGAAAGAGGAACGACAATTAAGCCACCAAGGCCATGTGCCCATTAAAAATACAAGTATTGTGGGCATGCTCCTAACCATGTCCATGTAATGCATACAAGCTCCTAATCATGGCTGAAAATCCATGTAGTGCAGATGAGATCCTAATTATGATCCATGTAATGCGGATAGTCTCCTAACTCCACGGCTGAAAAGCCAAGCGCTAATGCGGACATGCTCTTAATCAGTGTTGATGCAATGCATCCAAACTATGCGAGTTAGGAAAGCTTATAGAACATGTGCACCCCTGTCCACTCTATCACACGGCCCATAAAATCTCTAAACTGTGCGGTAACAATATTGGCTAAAAAACTAAGGCTACGAGCCCAAGGGACCACGAGTTCAAAAAGGCCATGTGCCCACAGGCCTAGCCTCCATCGAGTCCATAGACTCACCAAGGCCAGTACCGCCGATCACGGTCATGTGCCCACTAAGGCAACGTGCCCAAGAACTAAGAGTCCAAACGGTCTATGTAATTATACATGACCACTAAGGCCATGCAGCAAGGACTACGAGTCCTAGGGATCTTTGTACTCATACATGATAAAATGCTATCGAAGTCTACGGTTTGATATTTAAGAATTTTTGAGCTCGCGACTCCTGAGTGTAAAAGTATTAAGACCTAGTCTCCCATGGTATGGCTTTTAATAACTTGACAACGACAAACCTTTGGTTCTCTAGGGCCATGTGCCCCAAGGCTTAGATGAAGAATCTAAGGGTTCATAAATCTAATGCATAAGAGACCATGGTTCACCAAGGCTACGTGCCTCATGGTATGACTTTGAATAGTCTACCAATGATGAACCTTTTGGTTCTCGAGGGTTATGTGCCCCAATTCTTAGATGAAGAATCTAAGGGTTCATTCAAACGCATAAGAGACTATGGTTCACCAAGGCTACATGCCCCATGGTATGATTTTGAATAGTCTACCAACAACGAACCTTTGGTTCTCTAGGGTCATTTGCCCCAAGGCTTAGATGAAGAATCTAAGGGTTCATAAATCTAACACCTAGGAGACCATGGTTCACCAAGGCTACATTCCCCATGGTATGATTTTGAATACTCTGCGAATGACAAACCTTTGGTTCTCTAGGATCATGTGCACCAAATCTTATATGAAGAATCTAAGGGTTCATAAATCTAACGCCTAAGAGACCATGGTTCACTAAGGCTATGTGCCCCATGGTATGACTTTGAATAGTCTGCTAACAACGAACCTATTATTCTCTAGGGCCATATGCCCTAAGGCTTAGATGAAGAATCAAAGGGTTCATAAGTCTAACACCTTAGAGACCATGGTTCACCAAGACTATGTACGCCATGGCAGGATTTTGAACAATATGCCGACAATGAACTTCAGACTTTCAAAGTGTGAAATACATCTAGGGTTAATTGAAGAGTCTACAAAATCAAAGACAAGTTGAACGTTGATCTACCAAGACTCTAATAATCAACTACCCTAGATGTAGACCTGGGGTCTGTGGTATAAGTCTTCAAAGAAGGATTTATAGGCAACCTAAGATAATTATGTCAATATGGCACTGCCGAGAACAAAGAAACGATCGCATAATAGGAGACTCAAAAGTATGAAAGCAAAGAAGGGAAATCCAAAAGAGGAATAAAAAGGCCTTAAAGGCCTCACTATGAAAAAGTTTTTTCTACAACAAAGGTCAAAGAGTGTTTAAGGTCCTATGGGCTAATCGAGAATTTGGTGCACGAAGATCCTATGTTCAAAAGGCCACGAGGGGGCCATTACAATCAAAAAGATGTTGGCAGATGCCAACGCCATCAACAAAAAAAAACAAATTTTAGCCATTTTCTTCTCGACTGAAAGTTCTATCAGGGCATCCTCACTGGCTCTTCGGGCTTTGTTTGTCTCCTTCTCCAAGGCTACTACATTTTTAATCTTGAGGTAGAGAGAAGCTAGAATCTGCAAGAAAGATTGGATTAAATAACTGCCTGAGGTTCTGAAAGAAAAGCTCATGCTCAATTACCCCAATGGACCTGGAAAAAAGATTCTCCACAGAATGATCTTGCTTGGCCATTATATCAGCCACATCTACGGCTAGAAACCGGTCAACCAAACCATTTTGTTGAGAGGCAGGGAGCTAAGTGGAGGCTGGAGTCTTGGGGACATCCTTAGCAGGGTGAGGTTTCTTAACAACATGAGAGGAAGTTGGGGTCCTTTCCCTTCTCTTCATCGGGGGCTTGCTCTCTTTAGCAGCAGTGTCGCTAACGCTGGACTCCACATTAGTCAGCTTGGTGTTGGCTGCCAAGTACTTTTAAAGCGTTGTGGACGCCATGTTCCCTGATCATTTGCTCATGTACGCTCCTAGAATAGTAGAGAAAGTTAGAAAGGCACAACCTTTTAACCAGACTAGTGTTCATAAAGTTGAGAAATTACAAAAGATGGAGGTTAATCCCAAGTTGTTCTTCCTAACAACGAAGTCCATAGCCGTAAAGCTTTTGGGTACACGAAGAATCTCCTCTGCCCCTTTCCTACCTACCTCAGGAGCTGAAGTCTCCACTTCTGCTCAATCACAAGACAAACGTAAAGTCAGGCGCTATCAAGATGATGAAGTTATTAACAAAATGAAATCTATGAACCTTTATATGCCCTGATTATCTTAAATCCCATATTTGCCCCCACTAAAAAGAAGAAGTAACAGTCCCCGAAAGCCTCGTCCTTCGCCCTTCGTACCTGATGTGGCAAGTGATCCACCTGGGCCTCCCTAGAATGTTTCAGGTTGAGGTGATATCTCTAAGGCTCACCCTTAGAGAAGAATAAATAATAAGAGTAGAGAACCTTGTCTGCCCCCATCGTCAGGGATTTCAGTTGTGCTAGTACTTCACTTGGTTCCAAGGTTGAGCATCTAATAATCTTTTGTCTTCTGTAGCTTCATTTGAGAGGATTGCCTTTGATCCCTGTTCGTAGATTAAGGCTACTTCGAAGCCATGTTCCATGTATAGCTCTTCTAGCTATCTGGCAAAATCATCATCAAGTCATTAAACGGAGAAGGCGGTTTCATCGATAGTTGGCTTCTTCATACCATCCAAGATGTTGAAATTCAATATCAAATCTCCAAGATGTAGATCTATCTTTCCTCCCGTTACATCAATTATTGTTCCTGCGATTGAAAGAAAAGATCTTCCAAGAATCATAGGATTCAAGGGCTCTTCACCCATCTCCAAGATTACAAAGTCCGTTAGAACCTCATAATTCCCAATCATCAATGGCAAATCTTCAAAAATACCATGTGGATATCGAATAGATTTATCCGCCAATATCAATTGGATCCTTGTTGGCTTAAAGTTCATGTAGTCAAGCTTCTTAGAGACTGTCAAGGGCATTAGGCTCACACTTGCTCCTAAATCAACCAAACATTTCCCAAAGGTCATGTGCTTCAAAGTACAAGGCAAAGTGAAACTTCCGTAGTCTCTTCTCTTGGTGGGAAGTTTGTTTTGAATGATAACACTACATTCATGAGTCACTACTTCCATGACGGAATCGATTCTTTTATTTCTCGTGATGATATCCTTTAGCAATTTGTTCAGTATGGGGTTATCTTGGCACAACTCCATGAACGGTATGGTTACCACTAGTCCTCCTATAAGATCTTTTATCTTTTAGTACCTAGCCGCCATAATTTGCTTCTTAAATCTTCCCGGAAATGGTAGATTCAACTCATCAATAGGAAGATTAATGTCGGTGTGCATGTAATCCTTTTTCTTCTTTTGGCGTGGAGGAGGTTTTTCCTGGGGCTCCTCCTCTTGAATCTTAGGTTCCTCTTTGGGTGCATCTTCCTTCTCGGTTTCTTCTTCATTCTCATCTTGCTCTTCTTCTTCAAGCGGCATTTGACCATTTTCGATCTCTTCTAACTCGGTTTCATTCTTCTTAGGCTCGATATCTTGTGTCCTTGGAGGTAATTTCCTTTCGCTTCTCAAAGTCACGGCAGGACAAAACTCCTTCGGGTTAACCTCACACTTACCGGGTAGACTACCCTTTTGAAACTCATGTTTAGAAGCTTGTTCCACTATTTGGTGCTCTATAACCTTCACATAGCTAGCAAGATTATCATACTTCTCCGATAATTCCAAGTAATTCCCATGAGTCTTGTGATCTAACACATCAAATCTATTGTTCAAGTCTCTCCTAATCTCCTCATTTCCAATCACAAGCTCTTTTATCAAGGAAAGCATGTCTTCTACCGTAGAGATGGTAGGTTTATTTGAAGTAGTGGGTGTTGTTGGTGTCGTAGGAGTCCTTTCTCCTAAACTTGTTCTAGGCGATGACCCTTGTGAATAGCTCCCGTTGTAGCTTTCTTGAACAAAACTCGTTTCCTCTTGTTGATTAAAGAAGCTTTCGTCAATCCTTAACTTCTTCTTCTTTGGCTTGAGGACAACTTTTTCTATCTCATCAATATTTGTATTCAACTCCTTAAGGCGTTTATCCTCAATCTTGGGTGTAAAACCAAAGCTTTCTTCTCCGGCATAACTCTTAGCCAAATTTTCGACCAATTTCTCTCCTTGACCTGCGGTCAAGCTTGCAAAATTTCCATTGCTTTTCGTATTCATAGCAGACTGGAAGTGTAGATGAACTCCCTTATGGAAAAGTCTTAGTAGACTTCCTTGAGTGAATCCATGGTGAGGACAATTCCTCACATATCCATTAAACCTTTGCCAAGCTTCACCGAGTGTCTCTTCAATCCCTTGTTTGAAGTTAGCAATGCTATTCCGGAAGTTTGTAGTCCTTCTATGCGAGTAGAATTGTCCAAGGAATCTCCTTTTGCATTGATCCCAAGTGGTAATCGAAGAACTCACCACGGTCTTTTCCCCTTGTGAAGCCTTATCCCCTATAGAGAAAGAAAAGAGAGATAGCTTCACATAATCTCCGAAAATTCCTTGAATCTTAGTTGTATCGCATAGTCTTTCAAAGTTGTCGAGATGTTCGATGGGGTTTTCCATGTCCAAACTAAAAAATTGTACGTTGTGGATCATGTTGATGAGGCTAGAGTTGATCTCGTGATGGGGGCATATCTCCCGGTGTGGGTCTTATTCCCATCCTAGCGTTGCTCGTGATTGGTGTATCAAAGTCACTAATAGTCTCCTTATAGCTCTCATTCTGCCAATCTCTTCTTGAAATTGGTGATTCATCATCCTTGCAACAAAGCACAAACAAAAATAAAAACAAAATAGTTAAATAACTTGAAAAGTAAAGCTTAGTCTCAAACTTAAATGAAATCCCAAAGAAAATCTTAATATATCAATCTTGCTCCCCGACAACGGCATCAAAAACTTATTAGTTCGCTAGAAAACGAACAACGAAGCATTAAATTTATAAGCCCGTTTCCTAACAATAACACAGTCCGCAAGTGCACGGATATGTCATTGTAGTACTTGGGGGTCGGACCACAATGAGCAACTTACATAGATAGATGGATTTAAGCATTAGGAATACACAATGTCTCTCTTGAAATTGATTTATTTTAATTCTCTGAACATGTGTGTGTAGTTTAATCGTTGGGTTTAGGGTTCTCACAGAGGGGATTCGTGATTTGTTGATATAGA
>OVAN01011148.1:0-14974 GCA_900406275.1 Anastatica hierochuntica
TTTGAATGACACGTCATATTTTTTGTTAGAGACATGTCATCTTTTAACATAAACATTTCATCATTTTTTTTGACAAATCAGCTAAGTGAATTTAACAGGAACATGAATTAAATCACACTCATATAACTTAGGTTATGAATCCCGGTGAATCTTTTTGTTTTTGCAGATTGTTGTTGTCATGTATATGCCCTTGTTGCTTATGTGTTACTGTGCTTGTGGAGATTGCGATTGGGTTGATCAAAGCCCCAATTCATGTGATGGAGTGGTTCACTTCCACGATTCCTTGTTGATCTTCTTCTTTCTTCTTCCCAAGTAAATAAACAGTCCACTTCTCTATCTTCTTACTTGATTTGCTTTTTATACCTTCTGTTGATAGAAAACTGAGATTCAATCCTTCGGATTTCATTCCTCTTGTGTGAGTGTGCATAAATAACATCTTTCTTGTTCTCCAGGATTTTATGATTTTTTTTACAAGTTTTTTTTTTTTAATGTATTTTAGCTATGTTCATCCCGATTCGCATTAGTCTTCTTCATCTTCGTCTTGATCCTTTAGCCTATCGCCATCGAGCTTCCATGTACCATCATCCATTTGAACCATCCCTTTGTTCTCACGAACCCACCAACTCCCAGGCACTAAGTACTTGTCTTCAAGAGCATCTAAACCCTTGTTGATCAATGCAATGTCCCGCTTAATCTCCAGCTTGAAATCTCCATCATTGTGTTGCGTCCCCGCAACCCCGTGCAAGTAAGCCTCCAGGTTATGGAAATGCCCCAGGTTTAGAGTCCGTTTCAGGTACTCTGATTTCAATGTGTTTATCTCAAGCTCCTCCCCTACATGTGTGAACCTGAACACTGGGTAACACGGAATGATATCAGGGACATTTGTTATTCTTAAGATGTTGAGGTGTTTGGAAGACTCGACAAGTCTTTTAAAGTTTCGATCACCAATTCGGGGGCTTCCGAAAGCAAAAGCCGTAACGCAACAAAGCCTGTGCTGAATACTTGCATTGATCTTAGGCCATTCATTGTGGATAAAGTCTGCTGCGGCTAGAATCGCGAGAACTGCGCCCAGGCTATGGCCTGTAAAAGTGATGCTAACTTCTTCATCTTTGTATAATTCTAGTAACCTTTTGAGCTCTCCTTGAACCTTAACACCAAAACAGAGCCAAACCAATGGATAGAGAAGTGGTCAATGGTCGTAAAATCAGACATGAAGTTAGTAAGAAACCGGTGTTTTTGAAAGACCTGTTCGCGTGCACTGGTCTTGTCAAAACGTGAGCGCGGACTTGCGGTTGTGTAAAGAGACAGCCAACCATTGGCAACGCGAGGCGGATCATTTGGTGCATTTGGAGGGAAAACTGAAATAGCTGATTCGAGTGGGAAATCGAAATCGTTAGCCCACTCATACAGTTGAATGGTCCCTCGCCATGCTACAACAATGTCTCTCCTCCCTAACAACTGCTTGCCTTCGTTTGTGGCCACCGCGATGTAACCCAACCAGTTAGACTCTTTGTTCCATGCTTCCCTTGACAATGAGTTGATTATGAAACATTCCGGTAGCCTTATTGACGACGTTGCATATATGTACTTGGTGACCTCGTACCTGGATGATAGCATTTTGTCACATGTTTTCTTTAGTGGTGGGCATTGATACAAGTAGATACGTTTGTAACCTGAAAGGGTTAGCTTTGATATATCCGGTTCGAGAAAAGAACTCCTCCTTGGTGTATATACTATCTCCTACATATTTGGACCGGCGATCACTATTGAAGGCAATGTATCCGAGCTCAGCCATGTCACCATAGTGTAGGATACAACGGCGTAGATCCAAGTCAAGAGGATCAAGCAGGTCTTTCCATTTACTAATGCCGCTCAGTTCCTTCCATCTCTTAGCAATTTCTCCAACCATTTTTCGTTTTTCTTCTAAACCCAAACCTCTTCCTCTTCTTTTGTGCCCTTGTAAAACATTTTTGGAGTGTTCAAAGGTTTGGCTAATGCGTTAAGTATTGGTCCTCAATACATGCCTTCACATAAGTTTTGCCTGGTTTTAAAAGACTTGAAAGTGTATACGCAGGTCCTAATGGTTTATATAATAAATGAAACTATCATATACATATATGGAGTTATCAAGCTGATGATGATGCATGTAACTAGTATCATTTTAATTACATATCAGACTTAAGTAACAAAGGAAGAATTTGAAACATAATCACAAGATTTTCAAACATCTATATCTATAATTGTACATATATCAATATGTAAAACGAGAACTAAGAAGTAAGAGGTGCGTAAAGAAGTATATTCCAAGTGTCAGGGAGACCAGGAAGACACCAATGGCTGACACCTAGACCATTTGAGGTACCATTGTAAAGACTTGGATGTGCATCTTTGCGATACTCCGAGAGAGTAGTGAGATAGAGAAGATGGACCGGTTTCTTGATTCGGCTCAACACTTTGTTAACAACAGTCCAACCTAAGGGCAATCCTCCTGGATATGTTTCGCCCATGAGCGGCTGAGTTTGGCCCGTGCATGACTTCAATGGTTCGTTCCATTCTCTTCCGCTGTTTTCAAGCCACCATTAATTAATGTGTTTTGAACCTATTAGCAATGACTAGATTAACTCATGCTCTTCTTAGATTCACTTAGACTAACTTCCGATGTAGGATTCTATTATTTTAGATGAAGTGAAATAAGAAATAGATCTAATTAAGAAAGCGTACTCATAGTGGACAGGAGAAACACCTTGAAAGAAGACTTGAGTACGTGAAGGGCCAATGTTACGGTTAATCCAACGAGCCCATGTGTTTACTCCTTTGTAATAAGCCATAAGCCTGTTCATATCTTTGTAAGATGTGTTTCTTCCCTCATATAGTCCCATAGCAACCATTGCTAAGCATTAAAGCATGTTATATACAAGAAGATATCAAAGGAAAAAGAGAAAGAGAGAGTTTAGGGCTAATGTGATCGTACAGCTGGAGTCCGGAGGTGTGAGTCCACCAATGCCACGTGTTAAAGATCGGAACGTCCATGCCAAGCCAGCGTCGGCTTGTTTGATAGAGCCAAGCGGAAGCACTCGTCCTGCCTTTTCTTGGACCACATCTACTAGAAACTGTGTTCTGTATAGAAGTATCGTCACTCCATATTCCTATCCATTTTTTAAACCATGAATATTTAGTTTTTGTGTTGTACAAAATTTTTATGCTCGCATTACACATGAACATTTTCCGGAAAAACGGCCGATTCATATTTGTACTTAGCCCATATTGTCTTTTTCGTATCCAAAATTTTTCACTGTGCTATATCATGCCCGAACAAATAATTATTTAAATTGTTGCTCCCAACGCATTAAAAACGGCTTATTCAAATCTGAAACTGACGTCAAGCAAAACGACGTCGTTTTAATTATTTGAATTGTTGGCAGTTTACTAAATTGTTTAGCCGGTAAGTCGTCAAGCAAAACGACTTCGTTTTAATTTATATTTAAAAATGTAAATAAAAAGAAACTCGTTCTTCGCCGCGAAAAGCTCGAGCGTCAATGGCTTTGAGACGACGGAGCCACAAAAGAGCAACTTCGAAGGGAAGAAGGGTAATTTCAGTGAATTGAAATTTAAGTGAATTGGAACAGCCGTGAAGGAGTCGTTTTGAGGCAAAGAAGACTAATATCAGCAAAACAGTGTTTAGGACAGTAATTTCAGCTAGACGAGTATCAACGGAGGGAAAATCCGGCGTCGGAGAATCATCCACAGAGGAGCAATTACAAAGCACAAAGAAAGAGCAACTTCAACGAGACGACAATGACGACGACGCTGCATCCGAAAAGCAATTTGGCGACGAAGAATTTCACAAGAAGGATAATTTATATGAAGGAAGTTACTATACCGGAGGAGAAGATTTTGGTTTTATAGATCTCAAGTTCCATTCTTCCAAAGGAGTAGAGGTGGTGGTAATTGGTAAAGGACTATGGTTGAGGACATTGGCACTAGCTGAGAGAGCTCGAGCAGGAGTGTTTGGTGAAAGAGAAATAGAAAAATTAAACAGATATATAACAAATCTGCTCATATATTGTTAAAATAATCAGATGTTACTGCTGGTAGAGGGCTTGTGAAAGTTCCGATAGGTGTCAAGTTTGAATCCTTATGAGGAAAATTTTTGCTTTTATTTGTAATAATTTAAAACGACGTCGTTTTGCTTAAACACATCCACGTCAGCAGTTACCCGTTCAACAGTTTTTAAATTACCAGCGTGTCGGTTTCAGGTCTGAATAAATCGTTTTTAATGAGTTGGGAACAACATTTCATATAATTTTTTGTTCGGACATGATACAATACAGTGAAAAAATTTGGATACGAAAAAGACAATATGGACTAAGTATAAATATGAATCGGTCGTTTTCCCAACATTTTCCCAAATATATCACCCAACATTTATTTTCTACAAAAATACCAGAACCACTAAAATTGAGTTTTTTCGACTAAATTATTTTATTAGATCAACGAAGTACATCCAAAAAGTCAAAGATAAACACAAAACATTGAAATACAAATTTTTGCATAAGCAGATATGTGCGCCATATACTGAAGACGAAAAACTAAAAAAGAATGAAGTTTCATGCTGCTCCCCATCGTGGTAAGCCTTACACGCTAACATAACCTGATAACTGTTATTTTTCTTTTTCACTATTCGTCTCAGTCTAATACGATTCGTATGCCAATCTAGCATTACTTTTAAAGATTTCCAAATCGTATAGTGAAATACCATTGCATCTGGTACATGTTTTGAAATGTAAAGACGATACCAATTAGTCTGTGTCTGCGTCTTTGATGATAATGTAAAATTCAGACTATTCTCGTTGTGACTTTGATTATCTTTATGTACGATTACAATATCCTCCAACCCATGACCCTTAATCCTTTCCATCATTTTGTAAAACCCATCCTAAAACATTAGCCACATGATGGCTAATATTTTTTCGTGATCCTTGAGGCTAAAGTCGGTTCCTTGTATCTCATCCCCATCGCCATATGTCCCCAGTGGCAAGTTCCCAGTAAACATGATGAGTTTAGATACCTTCGTTGCCGAAATCCAGTGAGGAGATAATCTTGTGTTTGGAAGTGTTGTTAACCACCTTAAATACCAGAATCAAAATCCTCTTCTATGCCCACGCTTATGAAGAATAGACCAGCGTCAAGTCTCATACCAATAAAATAGGAACACCCTATCATTGGCGCCAGATGCCACGCGACCATCCATAATTTATTCGGCCAAGGCGATTTCAACCTCTAGTTCTTAATCAGAACACAAAGGAAGCCTCCGTGTATATTCGAAGGAAAGACACTGCCTTACTTCGACAAGGGGAAGACGCCGGCATAGGACCACACTAGTGAATCTGAGACCGGAAAATAACACTCCTCAAGGGAGACATACACCGCTTCCGTAACTATGTAATCTAAACGTGTTGTTTCCTTTTGTAGTAAATCAAAAAGAAACAAGAGTAATCTGATAGGTATCAGAATAAGCACATACCGACCTGAACCACCGAGAAATTGAAACCATCAGTTACAGAAAGAGGACAAACTGTATCAGTGGATAAGTTCCATAGACGCCCAAAATGATGTTGAATACACCATCGCTAGAGATTTATTCTTGTGTTAAAGAAGAAAGTAAAGCAAAAAACGAGATCACCGGCGGCCGAAGCAGCCAGGAAAGAAAAATTACGACGAGCGAAAAGTTGCAGACAAGAGAAGAAGAGAGAGAAGAGAGAAAACGAAGGGATTCATCTGTTTCGCAACGTCAAAAAGTTATGCATAACTAAAATTGAGTTTTAAGGGTTTAAAAACTAACTTTTATCTTTAAGTTTAATATTTTTGATTTTTATTTATTTTTAGAGACTTAGGTTTTAGTTTTTAAGGTTTAGGAGGGGTTAGTAGGAGGATAATTTTTAAAGATTTGTAGAATTTTCAGATTCCCTTGTTATTGGTACAATGATTTATCATTTCTATACCAAATCCTCTGTTATTGGTTTGATGATTTTGAGAATCTTTTTAAAATAATTTGTTATTCAAAAAGATTTGTATTTATTGATTTTACAGTTCCATTAAAATGTAGTGTTATTGAAACATTGATTCTATATAATTTTAATCATCAATCATGATTTTCAAAATACTATACTTACCCATTATATTCTGAAAATTAATTTGCATATAACGTCATCGTCGTCCTCATCCTCTCCTTAGCTCATAAGAAGAAAAAGAAGAAAGGAAAGAAAGAAATAAAAATTAGCAAACTTTTTCTTTCTTGTTTTTTCAATATAGAGATTGGAGAGATTTGAAGCAATATATAATTAAAAATCTGAACAAATACGATATCTTTTAATGTTCTAAACCAGTGGGATCAATGGGTGGTGGTGAAACCTTTCATCGGTGACTTGGAGAGTCTCAATGCTTTTGATGGCGAAAATGTTCTCTGTGAAAGAAGCTTGAACAAAAGAAAGATATTATAAGTAATGTACAAATAAATTATATTGAAAAAATTAATATAAATTTATGAAGAATTCACAACAATCCGTTAAAAAAACAATCAACTGATTTTATAGTAACAGACATGCATATTTCTGGAATCCATGAAAAATTTTAAAATCCTTCAATTTGTGAAATCCATAAACTTTCTCAAAATCATCCTCCCACTAAACCCCCCCCCNAGTGTTTTGTTTTGATCATGGTTTAAAGTTGAGATTTAGTTTTGTAGTATTTTGTGGATTAGAAATTAAAATTTGGGGTGGAATATTTGAAATAAAAATTTATTTGAGTTGTATTTTGAAGTACAACCTAAAAATAATAATATATGTGTGTCTATATATGATTCTACGTGATTCAACATCAACATTTGAAACATAAAGAAATATCAAATTTTATGTAAAACCGAAATATATATGACTGATATCACTATAGACTAAAGTAAAAAAGACAGGTAAAAAAAGAGGAAAGAGATTTTTTAAAAATTTGTTATCAAGGCTATTTATGAATTTCTTTCTCCATCTCTTATGCATCTCGTTTGTCTTGGTTTATTCTTTTCAAATAAAAAAATCTTTGATTTTTCTTCTCCTATTTATTAATTTTGATGGTGGTTTATTCTACTTTATTAATATCTAACAAGTTATGGTTTAAAATCTAAATGACGTTTAGGTAGAGGGCTAGATATTATTTTAGTTTTGGTTGTGATGATGTATCAATAGTCATGATTTCGCGAATAAATTTGTAATGGACATGGTTTCATGGATACATATTTGAATAAATATTGTTGTGTAGAATAAATTGTATTGGACAAGTTTCAGTGGACATTTTGGTCCAAGTTTCCTCGTGCAATGTGATGATATATCAGTGGAAATGATTTTGTGGACAAATTAATTAATGATTATGGTTTCCGTGGATACATATTTGAATAAATGTTGTGTATGTGATTAAATTTTCTATGAATAAATTGTTCAGAACAAGTTTTAATGGACACATAACAACACATTAAATATATAGTTATAGTTATTTTTGTATAATGAATATGGTTACCATTTCGTTCTTATCATGATTGACATTGCTATATATGCTATTGATTAACTTTTTTTTATTCTTTTCAAATAATTTTTTTTTCGATTTTCCTTCTCCTATTGATTAATTTTGATGGTGATTTCTTCTACTTTATTAATATTTAACAGGTTCTGGGTTACGATCTAAATGACGTTTAGTAAAAGGATTGCATCTGATTTTAGTTTTGGTTGTGATGATGTATCAGAAGTCATGATTTCGCGAATAAATTTGAAATGGACATGGTTTCGTGGATACATATTTGAATAAATGTTGTTGTGTTTTAGATGAATAAATTGTATTGGACAAGTTTCGGTGGACATTTTGGCCAAAGTTTTCTCGTGCAATGTGATGATGTATCAGCGAACATGATTTCGTGGACAAATTAAGTAATGAATATGGTTTCCATGGATACATATTTTTATAAATGTTGTTGAGTGATTTAGTTTTCTATAAATAAATTGTACATGACAAGTTTTAGAGACACACAACAACATACTAAATAGATAATTGTAGAAATTTTTGTATAATGAACGTGGTTACGATTTTGTTCCGATCATGATAGCATTGTTTTATATGTTATTCATTTTGGTTCAGGGTTTTTATCGTCCAATGTGATGATCTATCAATGGACATGATTTTCGTGGACGATTTTGACAATGAATATGGTTTCGTGGATACATATTTGAATAAATATTTTTTTTTGGTTAAGTTTTGTATGAGTAGTTTATATTATTGGACAAGTTTTAGAGGACGTGTAACAAAACACGTCGAATCTATAATTGTAATAAAATTTGTATACTAATAATGTTTATCTGAATACATAAACTAAATTGACACATTTATATATGAAATGTGATTGTATCCACAATCACATATGGGATGGCATGATATATAAACTAAATTCTGAGACACATTAAGTTTACATTGATTTTTGAATCGTTTATGGTCCATGCACTATATAGAATTTTGAATCTGTCCTTGATTGTCTTGTCCCATAAATTTTGTGTCCACGCATGTTTTGATTTTTACTTGATGAGAAATTCAGAACTAATAATAAGAATGAATAATTTTATAAAGTACACCAAAAAAACGTGTGAGTTAAAGAAAGAATTAAAGAAGAGAGAGAACATGTAAGGGAACAATGAAATCAAAGAAAAGAGAAAACATGTAAGGGAATAATGGAATTAAAGAATAGAGAGAACATGTGAGGAAACGATAGAGTTAAAGAAGAGAGAGAATGTGTGAGGGTATGTGGGGTTTATTGTTTTTCAAATACATAAAAAGTATGTGGATGTAGAAAAGTATCTATTTTGGTAATTAGTTTGAAAAATTTCTATTTTGGTAATTAGTTCGTCTTTATGTGTCTTTTAGTGTAAATGAACATAAGCTTTTATTTTTGATTGGATAAAAATAACATAAGTCAGAGTAAAAGTTTTTCTGCCAACAAATATTACTGCCATTATGTATGTTCAGTCACACCCTAAGAGCATCTTCAAAAGGCTCTCTAAATCTTAAAATATAAAGATTTTTACTCTCCAAAAAGAAACTTCAAAACTTCAAATTTGAAGCCTTGAGTACTTGAAGTTTTATAGTTTTTATTTTTATTTTAGTCTCTACAATTACACATGATATTTTTTATTCTTAATGTTCTGTTATTTATTGTATTAAACCTTAAATATTTTATATTTCATAATATTTCAAATATTTTCTTACAAATGTAATTTTTACACATAAAATTAATTAAAAACTTTAAATAAGACTAAAAATATTTTATAACAGACTTGTAAAACATCAATATTACATTAACGAAACTTAATATAATTAAGTAAAAAAAAGTTACATGAATACATAATTATTATACAAATTTAAATACTACAACAACACTAAAAATTGGGTAAATTATAGAATAATGTGATATTATTCTTATAATTTAATATTTTATTTTGTAATTCTATGTAAAATTTAATATTTTAGTGTAACTTTTTATTAATTAATATTGTTGTGATAATTTTCTAGATGTGTTATTTATATAGAAGTGTTTAATGAATTTAAATTAGTTATGATAAATAAAATACAAATATTTTTGAAGTTAAATTTGAAGTATTGCTTTCGGAGAAGAACATCTCCAAACTTCAAATACGAAGTTTTGAAAACTTCAAAATGAAATTCTTTTTTGGAGATGCTCTAAATAGATGTAATTATATATGTGGATAGCTCCAAAACAATTTATACTGAATAAAAGAATTAGTTAATTTCGTGAATGCCTACATGTTAATTTTTAAAAGCAAATTAATATACACTTTGGTGTGATTAGAAAAAGACAACGAAGAAGGAGAAATTGACCTAAGTGGTTATCAAAATCATTTAGTATTTGGTCTCTTAACGATCAATTTTGTCGTTTACGTTTGGTTATATTGAAAAGTCTCTTACACCATCTCCAATATATTTCTCTATTTATTTTTTATTATAGGGAAATTCTATAATAGAGGTAAGTTTCACTCCAATGTATTTTTCTATTTTTTCTAAAAGGAATATTTTTAAAAGATTTTTTTTCAATTTTACAATTAACATATTTTACTTATAAAATGTTGAAATTAATTCCATTAATTATAAATTTTGGAAATTTTTCATAAAATTTCAATATTATATAAAATAAATACTTTATTACAAAAAAATTAAAAATAATAAAACAAATAATTTACCGGAGTATTAAATTGTTAAAATATGTTGGACTAATTAATATTTAAGTTCAATTTTAATATGTTATCAATATGTAAAATCTATGTGCAATTTTTGATATTTAAATTATAATTAATAATTTTAGTTTTAAATATAAATATAAATATCATTTGTTAACTGAAAAGTAAGAGTTTTAAATAAAATATTAATATTATTTCTTTATTTTATTTATTATTGTGAAAAATTAAAAATTATTATGTAAACTAAAAAATTTGTGTTTTATATGTAAAAAATAGTTATATCTTCATAAACATGTATTTTATTTGTAATCACAAAAAAGTTAAAGGACTATTGTGTAAATTAAAAAGTATGTCTTTATTATAGAGGAATGCTATTTTTCCTCTTAAATATAGAGGAAAAATAACAATCTCTATTTCAGATGAAGAAATAAAGGTGGGTTGGAGGAGATTTTACTCTATTATACCATATACAGTTAAAAATAGTAATGGGTTATAGATGTTCTTAGAAAGCTTAGTATATAACACTCCGACATATGTCCGCACCGGGGTCCATATTTCAGTTCTCAACTTATAATTTTTGTGGACACAAATTTAATATCCTTACAAATTGAGGAAACTATAATAATAATAAAAAAGTATATGATTATTTTAAGCAATCCAATCTTTTAATTTTCGGCCAACATTGCATTTTTGTATTACCATAAAGAAAATTACAAAGACTGTTTAGGAGACTGGAGTTAAAACATGTGCTTACACACTAGTTTACAAACTACCCTATCCATTCTCCCATGTTATGCGGTATGTCAATGAGCTCCTTCTCGCCACTTTTGCTAGCCTATCCGTTTTGCCATTGATCTCTCTTCTAACATACTTGAAGAGGTATTCTTGGGAGCCACACAAACACCTTATATCCTCAATGTATGTTGAAATGCCTTGTAAAGTGTTATGAGATGGAAGCGCTTCACTTTGTTTCATGCGAAGTCTAAGAGTACAAGATTTGATTGTCCCCCAAAAATAATATCTTATAGAATCCAAGCCTTTTAAGTTGCAAAATTGTTTCTCTTAATGCGTACGCTTCAACTTCTAAGGGGGATTTGATCGGGTCAATAGATGAGCTACCATGTATAACCTTTTGACCCTCTGGATTAGCAAGTGTCCAAGCTATCCCTGCTTTGTCTGTTTCGGAGACCCAAGAAGAATCCACATTGCACCTCCAGTAACCCCTATAAGTATCTTGCAGGTTCTGAGGCTGGCCATTTTGAGCTTGTATTGACTCAACTTGTCTCATCTTTGCCATTGCCTCCACCCATTGCTCCATGTCTGCAATTTCCTTGCTAATGATTGATGGGATAAACCATCTAATAGCCTGAAAGATGAGATCATTTCTAGCTTTCCAAAGCCTCCATCCAATGAAGGGAGCTAGTCGGTATCTCTTGTCTTCCACCATGATTTCATCGTTTAGAACCCGTGAAACTTTATTCTCAAGTGACTCCTCCTCTGTATCTTCACTATCAAAACAGTTCACTGGTGATAAGGTTCATGTTTCCTTTGCTACTCTACAATAAAACAGAAGATGATTAACAGTTTCAATACATTCACCACACATTTGACACACAGGGTCAATGGATAATCTTCTCTGCATGAATTATTCTCCCACTGGTAAACCATTGTGCATTACCTTCCACTAGAAATTTTTAATTTTTGGTGGTATATTAAACTCCTAGAGACTTTTAAACTCTTTAGAGTTACTTACAGAGCAATTTGGTCTTTGGCTTTGAATAATGTGATACCCAGTTTTGACTGTGTATACACCATGGGAAGAACGAATCCATTCTATAGAATTTGTGTTTGATATAATTAAATGATGCAGAGGAGTTTCTACTTAATACCTCTGGGAGACCCAAGTATTTTCCAAATCCTGAGGTTCTTGTGATGTTAGTACATCTTTTCAGATTGTCCTGAGTATCAATTGGAGTTTGTTTAGCAAAGATAATAGATGATTTTTGGTAATTGACAACGTGACCTGACATCCCTCCATAGGTATCCAAAGCATCTAGTAGGAAATTGCATTCTGTCTCTTTTGCCTCACAAAAAATCAAAGAATCATCAGCAAAAAAATGTGAGAAACTGCAGGTCCACATCTACTTGCTTTTAAACCATGAATCAACTTTGTTTTTGCAAGTTGGTTTAGCAAAAGAGAGAGACCTTCAACACAAATGAGATATAACTATGGTGAGAGAGAGTCACCTTGTCTTTTACCTCTTCGCGGGAAAATGCATTCAGATGGTTCACCGTTTACCAATACTGCTAAAGAGGTTTTAGTCACACATGTCATGATTCTTTGAACAAAAGTATCTGCAAAACCCAAAGTCTTTAGCATAAATTCCAAAAAACTCCAATCAACTTTATCGAAGGCCTTCACAATGTCTTGTTTGACTACCATAAACTTTCTAGTTCTTTTCTTGGTGGTTAGAGAATGTAGTAACTCATGAGCCACTAGAACATTATCTGCGATAAGCCGACCAGGTATGAAGGCTGATTGGTTTGATCAAATGATATCATCCATAATAGGCTTCATCCTCTCAGCTAGTGTTTTGGATATAAGTTTATAGGCTATGTTACACAAACTAATTGGCCTATAGTCCTTAACCATAATTGGATTCTCCACTTTAGGTAACTAGCAAATATGGGTTCTATTTAATTTTGGATCAAGGAAACCAGTTTCAAAGAAAAGCTTGATGTAATTATACAAACCTTGGCCTAGTGTGTTCCAATGATGTTAATAGAACCATGTGGTGATCCCATCAGGGTCTGGTGCTTTGTAAGAATCCATTGAATTCAGGACAGCATACACTTCATCCATTGAGATTGGCTTCAAAAGAGTCTGATTCATTGCTTCAGTTACTCTTGGGGTTTTGTGACCAAGCTTCCTTGTTAAAGATAAGTCCCAAGCATCAAGGGCAGAGAATAGCTCAGAAAAGTAATTGTGAGCTATGGCCTTTAGATCCCCCTGTTTGTACCTTATTAACGTTGGAGTCTTTTAATGCTGTGATTCTGTTATGGAATCTTCTCTGCTTGGTCTTTGCATGGAAGAATTTGGTGTTTTTATCTCCATCTTGAAGGAAGTTTATTCTGCTGTTTGATTTCTAGTATTCTTCCTCTCTCCTATATTCAAAGATAAAATTTTGCTTAAGAGAGTTTATATAATTGAAATCTACATTACTTAGCTGATATGCTTTATGAATGCTGGCTTGAATTTCTTGGATACTTCTAGAATTGTTCATTGTTTTATACTTCCAGAGTGACAAAGCATGCATACAATTTTTGAGGGCGGTGGCAAACTTTTCTGGTGACAGTATGTGACATTTCTCAACCTAGACTCTTTGTATATGTTGTTGTATCTGCGGTTCAAACCTCCACATGTTCTCATATTCAAACAGCTTCTTACATTGCCATAGTCTCCCATATATTCTGAGGAGTAGTGGTCTATGATCTGAAGTTTGCCACTCGAGAAGTTTCACCATTGCATCTGGAAAATGATCCAACCATAATATATTAGCAAAGAGCCTGTCGATTTTGGATTTATACTGTGAGAATGCTTGTTTCCTGCCCAAGTGAAAAAGCCCCCTATGGTATTCATCTCTTGCAAACCTTGTTTATTAATTAGCACATTAAAAACTGAGAAAGTACATTCAACTCTTAGAGAACCACCCTTTTTCTGAATTGCTATTGATATCATTCATATCACCTAATAGAACTCGAGGAATTCCTTTTTATTTATCTTCTTCTTCTTGTGTAATCATTTGCCTCCATTTTATGTTTCTTAGAGTCTTGTCAGGATTGCCATAAACGTAACTCAAACAGAAGGTAATATCATTAACAACAGGCAGCATATCAGTTAAATACAAAGAATGAGATCCCAAAAAAGATACCTCAATCCCCATTTTCTAGAATATAGCTAGTCCCCTACTCAATCCTTCCGGAGAGATTACCAAAAAAATTTCAAATCCTAGCTCCTTCCCCACATTTTCTACAAAAAGTCTTGGTTCTTAGTTTCAACAAGGAGCATTATACTAGGCTGATATCTTCTATTTTCAACCTCTGACAATTCCAGTGCACAATATTCATTGGTGAGTGGGTGGTTTAGGGGTTTCCACCCTCCCCTGTTGATTATCTTCTTCAGTAGATTTCTGCTTTGTTGGGACTTGTAGACCTTCATTCTACAGACTTTCCTCAGCTTTCCTTTTGAGACTGATATCAGGTTTTGCCTTTGAGCTTGATGCAGTAAGAGCTATCACGTCTCTCCTCTTTTGTGCATCGTTGATGATCATCATTCTGTTGTTCTCATTTGTAATGATTTGTTTGGCTTGTTCTAGATCACCAACCTTTAGATAAGATTATACTGGATGGCTGTCAGGCTTCTTATGAGGACAGAGTTCTGCTTCATACTTCCACATGTGGTAAAAAATTTCTCTAACACTTCATATATAAACTTTAATTCAACCAGTGGTCTTCTTTTAATTACTTCAACACTTCTGGTCAAAATAATGCTTGCATCAACACTCATAAGAACCCTTACTATAACAATGACTGGTCGATTTATCGTAGGTTCTAGAATCCTAACACCGTACTCATCCACGTGACCCATGTGGGAACCGAAATTCTCATTGTCAATGATACGTGGTTCACGGATTCTC
>OVAN01011149.1:0-14974 GCA_900406275.1 Anastatica hierochuntica
CGGACTTGGAAAAACTAGGAAAAATTTAAAGAACAAAATTGTGAATTATATATGATACTTAGTAAGACTTAGAAATTATTGAACTGAAGTGTGTGAATTAAATGTCAGACTTGGAAAAACTAGGATAAATTTAAAGAATAGAATTGTGAATTTTATGTCATACTTGGTAAGACTTAGAAAATATTGCTAGAATTATATGCCTGATTTGGTAAAACTTGGCTTAATTTTGTAAATTGTGTTGTGTTATCTTATAGATTCTAGCGTTTGAGGGTATTCCTCTTTTGAAGAAGCATTTCCGGGAGGATGTGAGTGGTGCGGATAATGAGTGTCTGTGGATGTTCAAGATGAAATATAAAAGTATTGTGAAGAGAGGTTTTGCCATTGCGGAAATAAACGAGAAGCTTGGCACAACCAAGGTGAGTAATCTCATTACTTTATATATTTGGATATTCAGAGTGGTCTTACAATGTTTGTGTTTTCTAACCTCAGGAAATTGAAATTATTTTGGTTGCATCTCCTCGCGGGGAAGATCTTCTAAATGAAGTTATGGATATTGACAAAGGTTGTAATGTTGCGGTTGATTGGGTTGCATACCTTTGGAAAAAGATTATAACTATTAAGAAGAAGCCAATATTCTTTGAAAGGCTTTTCAAACCCGATGTGGCTGCTCGTGCAGGTGAATCATCAACACATCTTACAATTGAGGCTCCTACGGTGAGACTCCTGCGCTTCAGGCTGCGGTTGAGACTCCTGCGGGTGGAAATTCTCTGAAGGATGCATTACTTGAGATGGAAGGTCGTTTAGTGAAAAAAACTAAAGAAAGTGAGGATAAGTTGGGTTCAAAGTTTGAAGACATGGATGGTAGATTGAAAGTTGTCGAATCTTGTGTGAAGAATTTGAGAGATGGTTATGGTTATGGTTATGGTAAAGAAGGTGATGGTTATGAAGGTTATGGTGATGTAGGTGGCCATGAGAAAGAAGAAGGTGAGAAAGAAGGTGAGATTGAGGGTGAGAAAGAAGGTGGAGCTGAGATGGTTGAGGATAAGGAAGACAAGAAAGAAGAAGAGAAACACGAAGGTGAGAAAGAAGGTGAGATTGTGGGTGAGAATGAAAGTGGGAATAAGATGGTTGAGGAGAAAGAAGAATAGAAACAAGAAGGTGAGAAAGAAGGTGAGATTGAGGGTGAGAAAGAAGTTGGAACTGAAATGGTTGAGGAGGGGCAGGGAGTTGAGAAAGGAAGCCGCATAAAAGAAGGTACTATGTTATTTTGTGCTTATTTTTGTTTAGCAATGGTTATTAGACTTGGTAAAACTTTGATGAACTATTTATTTTTGTTTGTTTCAAGTTCAAGTTCAAGTTCAAGATAAAGGAAGGGGAGAAAAAACGTTGATCTCATACAAGAGAAGAGAGAAACCAAAAAGGGTAGAAGAACAAAGCAAAGCGGAAGCCCCTCCACCAAAGAGATTCAAGATTGGAAAAAGCAAAGCGAAAGCCCCTCGGGGAAGAACGAGAGGTGTAAAGAGGAGCCCTTATATGACAAGGATGGAAACTAGTAAGGATTAAACTAAGTAGGATCTACCACAAGAGTAAGTGAGACTTTGAAAAAACTATGTTGCTTTGGTTTATTTTCTCTTTGTCAGACTCGACGAAACTTTGTAAGACTATGCTACTTTGGTTTGTATTATGTTTGCAAAACTTGGTAGATCTTTGTAAGATTATTAACTTTTGGCTTGTTTTTGTTTGTCAGACTTGTTGAAACTTTGTAAGATTATGTTCTTTTAGCTTGTTCTGGCTTATTTATGCTCATTTCTATATTTCAAGTTCAAGAACAACATTAGATAATAATGTCTGCAGAATTAGATGAATTTTAAACTAGATAATGTCTTAACACCATCTTCTTACAACAACAACAATGCTCCTACAACAAGCATATTTCCTACAACAACCCCGAGAGTATAGACTCATAAACATATGAGGTATCTCATATCATTCTTCGGTCCTTCCCTAGCCTCCATCTTCTGGATTTCCATCTTTAGAGAACTAACTTCTTCTTCAAGCACATTAACTTGATAATCCAATTGAGTTACCTCATCCAACAATGCCTTGTCCACCCATTTAAACACATGGTTGTCGTTCATGAGCTAAGTTACAGAGACAATGTTCACACAGATTAGTTCACACATATAATTCACAATTCTATCATAGTATTCCCAAGTCTGACATTTAATTAAAAAAGTTAAGTTCATCAACCAAATCTGAATATGTTGAGGTGAGGAAGTTACCCTTCGGTCACCGGCGTGGACACATCGAAAATCAATTTCGTAAGGGTTGGGATCGGATTTTGAGATCCTCTCGATAATAGACTCCCCACACCAACACCGATTGGGTATACCCAGGATTCAAACCTTTCTTCGCCCACCACCACCACCACTCGAGCTTGACACGGATGCTCCGGAGATGTTATTCATACTGTCGGAGGAGATCGAGAGATTTGGAATTTGAGAGAGAGAGAGAGGAAATAGAGAGAGATAGAGAGATAGAGAGAGAGAGAGAGAGAGAGAGAGAGACGAGGTCGAGAGAGAGAGATCGAGAGAGAGAGATAGAGAGAGAGACGAGGTCGAGGTCGAGAGATAGAGAGAGAGAGAGAGATGAGGTCGAGAGAGAGAGAGATCGAGAGAGAGAGAGATGAATTGGATTTAGAGATTTTGGTTTTCGAAATTAGGGGGGAATTTGATTTTTTAGGTTGTTTTTGGTTTTGAAATTAGGGGGAAATTAAAAATTGGAAAAAACATAATAAGACAAAAAATGAAAAAACGGCGCAACAAAGCTAAATGACGGCGCAAGTTTTGCCAAAGTTTCAAGTTTTACTTTTTTTTGCAAGTTTTACTTTTCAAAATTTTACAATTTTTTCGGTTTTACCATACTTTAACTTAACTAATGTTAGTTTTACCAAAGATTATATGTTACTTAGGTACATACAAAATGTACCATGGAAAAATATATGTAAAAAGGTTAAGTTTTTGTATTTTCGTAATATTCTATAATCATTGGAAGAAATATATCATAAAACCATATGTTGTTTCATGTCTAGTGTATAATGCGACGAATAATTAAAATTCGATTTTTCTTTTTTTTTTTGTTTAAACAAATCTACCTTAAACTCGTTGCTGTATATTTGTATTTCGACAATTCATTTATTTTTTTTTTATACTTTTATAACGTACTATTCATTTATATTAGGATTATTTTTAAACAATTTGGTAATTGTTCGAACAACTTTAACAATTAATCAAAAACGATTGTTGGTAAATGCAAACATGTTTTGACAAATCATACACCACACACGTTGTGTTTGAAAAAAATGCAAAGTCTAACCGAAGTCGATCACTACATAGTTTTTACCAAATCTGGCCAATTCATACGTTTTACCAAATCCGACCAAATCAGACAAAAACAGAAACGAAAAAAATCCAAGTTTTAGCCTTCTTCTTGAGATCCACACTCGAAATAGCTTGCCAGATTGAAACCAACTTGTTCCTCCTACGATGTTTGCCAACCGAACGGAACCTATTTTCTTGACGTCTCCCCTTTCTCTTCTTGTATTTTGGTGGAAACGCGAACAACATTTTAATATCATCCAGAATGTCCCAATGGTCGGAATTCGGAACTGGGAAAACCGTCATCGAATACGTCATACACCAATGGTCAACCATGTAATAAGGCGAGACCAAATCATACAAATTCTCCAAATCCGTCGGCCTAATATCTTGCTTCAAGTACTTATAAGTCGCGGCTATTGCATGGACACACGGGTACTTGTCTATGTCAAAACGCTTGCACGCGCAACTTCTATGTTTCAAATCCACCACATATGTCTTCCCGTCGCGACCGACCACGCTATATTCAAGCTCGAAAGCGTTTAGCTCCACCATCGGTAGTTTACACGCTTCCTCACATCGACCATGCAATAAATTCTCCACTTCGGGAATCAATTTTCGCGTGAGCGGTACTTAACTAGCATCCTTCCTATGCTGGTTAAACCATTTCGCAATTTTTCCAAGAATTGCATCAATCAAAGGTAGTAAAGAGTACTTCCTTTTGTTCACAAATATCCCGTTCAAGATCTCTGCACAATTGGTCGTGTCTATGTTGTACCTTTCGCCGGGAAAATAACACCTTGCCCATTTTTTCTCTTCCACACTACTATCAAGATACGCAGCCACCGTAGGATGCCTACTCCTAAATTCAACATATTCTTTCAAGAACTCAACCTCTGTATAAATGTGACCAATTTCCTTGAACTTATCAGCAACTTCATCTTTGATGACGTTAGAGAATTTTGTTCTCACATTCTGTGATAGATGATATAGACAATAGCCATGTTAAGAGCTCGGGTACACCTCAACAACTGCCTTAATGAGACTTGCGTTTCTATCAGAAGTAAACACCAACTCAGAACTATCTGGTATAACGGTTTTAAGCGTCTCGAAAAACCACCTCCAACTAGCATCGTCTTCACCATCAACTATAGCAAAAACAACCAGATAAATGTGATGGTTCAGATCTTGAGCCGTGGAAAAAATTAGAGTACCACCATGCACTAACTTAAGAAAGGTTGCATTCACGATGATCACTTTCCTCATCGTTTGAAACCCTTGTATGGAAGCTCCCAAAGCAATAAAGAGAAATTTTAATCTCTTCTCATCATCCAATAACATGCTTGTTTTCGTACCAGGATTTACCTTCTCTAGCATATGCAAGTAAGAATAAACATTCTTATAACCTTCTTCTGGAGTACCACGTTCCGCATCAACAACTTTCTTCTTTCCTCTTAGTGCACTAGAGTAGGACACTTCCACCCCAACTTTTCCTTGGACCAAACCAATGAGACTTTTAGGAGTTGGTGTCTCGAATATACCCGAATAATCTTCCTTCAAGATAGATGCAACTAATCCCGGTTTGCCTCTCTTTTTCTTGAGTGTGCTTGAACTGGTCCTCGAGCATATATGCATTTTGTTGTATGTCCTAACAGAGAAACGACATGAATCCTTCACCTTTGTAACTCGCAAAAATCATTTACACCCTTTTTCTACTTCTGAACATTTCACCACGTACCTATTCTTATCTGAGTTGAGTAAAACCGTTCCAAAACATATCTGATGCATCGCTCTCTCAAATAAATCTTTTACTGCTTGTTTACTCTCGAATTCTCTCCCAATTTCAAAATTCAAACCATTTTCCCATGCCTCTACAAACTCACTTACTTCAGCAACCTGTGGCAGCTCAACATATTCACAAATACCAGCATCTTCCATCCTATTATCGACAACGTTGTCCACAACGTTATCAACATCATCTTTACCAAAACTACTATCCACCTCGTCTTGTGATACATCATCACCATTTTCAGTGTCATCATTCTCTGCTCATTCAATAGACTGACGAGTAACAATTGCTAAATGATTACCAGTAAAGACACTTGCAACACCAAGACTAGCTCCAACATTCAACTTATCACTCAATCTAAATTCACCGTAATTACCATCATGTGAGCTTCTTCTATCATGTCTTGAAACGGTCATCGAACTCATTTCGACCTCTTTTAATACCTCTACATCCAAATAACTTATTCGTTGCTCAGAATCAAAGGAGGTAAGGTAGAGATAGACATCATCATCATCACGAATACTTATCTGTTTACGAGGCCACACCACCAATGGAATAAAACTCAGTCGCAGCCGCGTCTTAGATTCATCTGCTCCAAGCTTCTTGCATATCCTACCCACTAACTCTGCATAAGTTATGTCGCCCATAGATGATGCCATAAACGATATACCATACGATTCTTCGCTATTTTTTGGATGCCATTCAAAGTCACCTTCTAAATTCATATATTGTCCTCCATAACCAAAATATAAGTTTATGGAAGGACTACCCATTGTCTCCTGAAAAATTAACAAAAATAACATCAGTGCTTTCAGCTCTACATAGGGTTTTCAAAGTATTACCAGGTTTGACAATTTTGTTACAGGTCAATAGATATTTCATTCCAAGTTTTTCCAAGTTTGACATATTTGGTTACAGATCATTAGATATTTCTTACCAAGTTTTTCTAGGTTTGACATATTTGGTTATAGATCAATAGATAATTCTTACCAAGTTTTTTCAAATTTCACATATTTGGTTACATGTCAATAGATATTTCTTACCAAGTTTTACCATGTTTACAAGTTCTCACCTACCCAAGTTTCACTAGTTCTCTCCAAGTTCCACTAAACACAAACCTTAATTTACATATTATTCATACGATTTAACCGCATTCACCCGACTTTACTTTCCAATTCAACTTGCTATTCGAACTAAACACCAAGTCCAGTTTATCCGCTCCATTGATTCCGATTTTAAACCTCACATTGCACAAATCGATTTTATTTGTTTCACTCAAATGAAGCTCAGATTCACTCAATTAACTTCTATATACCTAATAGAACGCGAACTAACCTTGATTTACAAGTTTGGACTTCAATGGCGGAGGAATGGATGCAAGATTTTCGATTTTAGTAGGATTTAAAATTTGAAGCTAAGCTTCAATGGTGGAGGTCGTCGTCGTCGAGGAAGAAGCGAGAGAGGGATGATGATTGGATGATTTTAGAGTGATTTCATTAGTTGTTTTTTCCATTTTATTATTTGTTTGTATTAAAATATGAAGGGCAATATTGAATTTGCACAAACTTAGTAAGAGTAAGGAGTAGGATAGATTAAATGAGAGTATGAGAGATCACTTTTTACTCATTAAGAGTATTCTAGATTATGACCCTCCTAGTTAGGAAGGAGCTTTGGATCAATGGCTGAAATACTCTTACTTGCAAAAGTAATTTGACCAAAATGACCAAAAAATATGATAAACTCATATAATTACATATCTAACCACTCTGAAATTGGATACTTCATACCAAACCCAGATCCAATGAATATCCTCTTATTTTTTGATATAACTTCTCAAAAACAAAAAAAAATCACAACTTTCTTCTTTCAAAACCGTCGACCGTTCTACTCCCTTCACCTATTCAAGGCAAGGAAGAAAGTATAACTTGGAGAGATTAACATATTTTTGGTAAGTATAATCTCGATTTAGGGTTTTGTTTCTTTGATTCCAACAATTGTAGTTCGGAGTTGGGGTTTGAACTATCGAAAATCTAATTTAGGTTTTGGGTTTTTAATTTTGAAGGTTTGTGGTCATGGCTCGAACAAAAAACGCAAATGTTCTTTATGATCCGAGCGAGAATCCAACATATTCCGACGATGTGACAAAGTCGACGGAGTAGGAAGAGAATTCCGATTCGAGAGAGGAAGACAAATCAGATTCCGAAGAGGAAGAAACGGAAACACAACCCGAAGGTGGCGAGGATAAAGTGGTAAGTCCTTAAAATTTTGAAAGAATAAGTAAGATTTAGTATAACTATGTTCGTGTGTTTGAAATTGAGATTTTGTAATAAAAAAGGTAAAACTTGGTACGATTTGGTGGAACCTTTTTTTTATGGCAGAAATCAGAGGAAGAATTGGAGGAAGAATCAGAGGAAGAAACGGAACCGTTACAACCACTGAACACGTATTTCCCTCGAACCGAATATGCGAAGACGGTGAAACTCTCGGGAAAGTGTAACATTACTAAGACGGTGAGGACAATAGAAAAACTTATGTACACAACAGGGGAGATGGCTTGGTTTTACAATCACCCGCAGTTCAAACACATATTCCATTTGGGTAAGAAGAGAACAAGCCACAAATGGATGGGATTGTGGATGCTCCTTTTAAGAATGGCTTCTCTAGGCAACAAGAAGGAAATTTGGTATGTTGTAAACGGTATTCCAATCTGTTATTCTCTTAGAGAACATGCTTTGCTATCGGGATTGACTGTCATCCGTTGCCACACGAATATGAAATTTTGAGTAACTAAAACTTTGAAAAACTTCATCAAACTCTGTTACTTTGCTTATTTTATGTTTGTCAAACTTGGTGAAACTTTGTGAAACTATGTTACTTTGGCTTATTTTCTGTTTGTCAAACTTGGTGAAACTTTGTAAAACGATGTTCTTTTGACTTGTTTCTGTTTGTCAGACTTAATGAAACTTTCGTAAATTATGTTATTTTTGGCTTGTTTTTAGCTTATTTTGGATTTTTTTGATATATTTCAAGTTCAAGAACAACACTAAATAATAATGTTTTAAGAATTAGATAGTGTTACAACAACACTATGGGTATGTATGATCAAATCTCGTTCTTTGATCCTTCCATAGTCTCGACATTCCACACCAGTTGGGTATACCCGGAATTCGCCCTCTTCCTCGCCCAACACCACCAGTCGATAACGAAGCTCCTGAGATACTACTCATACAGTCGGAGGAGGAGAGGGAGGAGATCTGCGAGAGAGATAAATAATTTTGGAAGAGATTGAAGGATTGAAGGAGGAGATCACGAAAGAGAGATTTGAAAAGAGAGAGAGAGAAAACCTAAAAATTTCAATTTTTAGGTTTTAGGGGGGGAGGGAATTAAAAAGTAAAAACATATAATAATTTAAAAACAATAAGAAAATTAAAAAGATTTTAATAAATGACGACGCATCCTTTGGGGAGATGACGTGGCGCCATCATTCCCACTCATGTTCTTCTTTATGATGACGTGGCGCCGTCATTATAACTCAGGTTCTACCAAAGTTTCAAGTTATCAAATTTTTGGCAAGTTTTACTTTTTGTAATTTACAGATTTTATTGGGTTTACCATACTCTGACTTACCTAATGTTAGTTTTACCAATGATTATATGTTGTTTAGGTACATAAGAAATGTACCATGCAAAAATATATATAAAAATGTAATGTTTTTATCTTTTCATAATATTTTGGATTATTTGGAAGAAATCTATCATAAAACTTTATGTTGTTTTATGTCAAGTGTATAATATGACGATAATTAAATTCGATTTTTCTTGTTTTTTTAAGCTAATCATCATTAATCTTGTTGTTGTACATTTATATTATGACAGTTCGTTTAATTTTTGATTTTGTTACCTGACTAATCATGGTTTTGTTTTTAAACTATTCTAAATGCGAACATGTTTTTCGTAACAAATCATACACCACACAAATTTGAAACAAATGCAAAGTCTTAACATGTTTGAAAGAAATGCAAAGTCCTAACATGTTTGAAACAAATGCAAAGTCTAACCAATGCAATACATAAGTTTTACCAAATCTGACCAAATCAGACAAAAACAGAAACGAATAAGCAAAGTTTTAGCCGTCTTCTTGAGGTCCACACTCGAAATAGCTTTCCAAATTCCTATTCGTCACCAACTTGTTCCTCATACGACGTTCATCCTTCCTATGTTGGTTAAACCATTTCGCAATTTTTTCAAGAGTTGCATCAATCAAAGGTAGTAAAGAGTACTTCCTTTTGTTCACAAATATTCTATTCAAGCTCTCTGCACGATATACCATACGATAGTTCACTATTTTTTGGATGCCATTTATAGCCATCTTTTGACTTCGTATAATGTCCTCCACAATCAAAATATATGTTTATGGAAGGACTACCCATTATTTCCTGCAAAATTAATAAAAACCAACATAAGTGCTCTCAGCTCTGCATAGGTTATGCCAAGTATTATCAGGTTTGACAATTTTGTTTTCAGAGTTTTACCAGGTTTGACATATTTGGTTACAAGTCAATAAATACTTCTTACCAAGTTTTTCCAGGTTTGACATATTTGGTTACAGGTCAATAAATATTTCTTACCAAGTTTTGCCAGGTTTAGAAGTTCTCAACTATCCAAATTTCACTAGTTTCACCAAGTGTCACTATACACAAACATTTATTTACATATGATTCATACGATTTCACAACATTCACCCGACATTACTTTCCAATTCAACTTGCTATTCGAACTAAACCCCAAACCCAATTTATCTGCTCCGTTCAATCAAATTTTAAACCTCAAATTGCATAAATCCATTTTTTCACTCAAATGGAGCTCAAATTCACTCAATTTACTTCTATCTACTTAATAGAACATGAACTAACCTTGATTTACACGTTTAGACTCCAATGGCGGAGGAATAGATGCACGATTTTTGGATTTAAAGTTTGAAGCTTCTGCCTCAATGGCAGCTGGTTGCTGATCGTCGAAACCCACGAAGAAGAGAGAGAGAGAGAGATGATTTTAGAGTGATTTCATTAGTTGATTTTTTCATTTTATTAATTTTTTGTAATAAAAGATGAAGGCCAAAATAGGATTTATACAAACTTAGTAAGAGTAAGGAGTAGGGTAGATTAAGTAAAAGTATGAGAGATCATTTTTTCATTATTAAAAGTATTTGAGATTATGACCCAGGAGCTTTGGCGAATTTCTTGTGGAAATAAAACATACAAGGTTATGTAACATATAATTTTGACTCAATTGAAATTGTTTCTCACTGAAGTGATTCAACCGAATCAAGTTGGTTTTGTCAAAGGAAGACAACTACGTGAAAACGTTTTTCTAGCGTCTGAACTGGTCGTGGACTTTAACAAGGAAGGTGTTACTTCGAGGGGTTGCCTACAAATTGACTTGGTGAAATCTTTTGATAATGTTGACTGGGAATTCATTCTGAACATTATTTTGCGAGCCTTTACTCTCTTTGAGAAGTTTATTTTGTGTATAGATAATTATATCTCCAACACTAGCTACTCAATTGTCTTGAATGGGGGAACTTGTTAGATTTTTTCCCGGAAGAAAAGTGTTGAGACAAGGTGATTCTATCTCTTCCTCTCTGTTTTTTCTTGGAATGGATATTGGCAACGAAATTGGATTTTGTAGCAAGAAAGAAGGAGTTTCTTCCTCTTATTATTCATATGAGCTTAGTTGACGATGCTCTAGTATTTTTTGATGGTACATTTTGTTCTTTGGAAGCAATTTTGACTATCCTCAAAGAATTTTATATAGGCTCCGGACCCGATTTAAATCTCAACAAAACAAAGCTATTCTTGGATGGGAATAATCTACTTCAGTCTTGGCTGTTGTCAGCTAAGTTCGGCCTTTTATCTAGGCTCCTTACCAGTAAGGTATTTGGGTATTTCTCCATTTCCTCATAAGATAAAGCCTATTGATTATCAACTCGTAGTGGATAAGATCACCGACCGAATTTCGTCTTGGACTGTTAAAAAGTTATCGTATGCGGGCAAACTACAATTAATTAAATCAATTATTAGTGGGATTATCAAATTTTGGGCTTTAGTTTTTTCACCCTAAAGACTTGCTTGAGACAGGGTGATAGGATTTGTAGTGGCTTTCTCTGAATGTTGTGTATAACTCGGGAAGAGGCACAAAGTGGCTTGATATTCAGTTTGTACATCCAAATATTTAGGAGGTTTGGGGCTGAACAATGTTTAAATCTGATAAAAAAAATATTTGGTTTAAAATTGATATGGATGCTATTCACAAGAGGAGGCTCTCTCTGAGTTTTTTAGGTTGACAAGTGGCTAATAAAAGGGAGAGTATTTTGAGAGTTGATTTCTCCAGAATGGGGAGTTGGATTTGGAAGTAGCTAGTCAAATTGCAGCCTTTAGGAAGACCGTTACACAATTGTTCCTTCGATAATAGAGCAAAAGCTCTTTTGATTGGACTTCACTTGGACCTCTACTAGATATCACGGGTTATTTGGGACCCCAATTATCAGGCATTGGTCACTTATCAACAATGGTACAAACCATTTCAAATGGAAGATGGTTAGTTCCAAGGGACATGAATACAATAAAATCTTTATTGAGGGCATGTCTAACGTTTTTATCATCTAAACCATGAGTTTTCTCTTCATTGAAGATGAGACTTGCCTTACAACCAGAGGCTTTAACAGTACCATGGTCTAAGGTTGTTTGGGTTTAACATCATATTCAAAAACATGCTTTTCTTATGTGGTTAATCACTAGAGATAAGTTGACTACAATGAATTGACTTCAGAGTTGGGGTATGCAAGTGCCTAGTCTCCTTTGCTCAGTGGAGGATGAATCACGACTACATTTAATGTTCATACCTTCATATGTTCATACTCCTCAGAGTTCTGGCTATCCTTCTTCTCTCATCCAAATCTCTCTTCACCTCGATCTTTTGATGATATATGGCATTGGACCTCATCAATTTCTCAAAGTGTAAAACTCAAAGTTATTTTCAGCCTCTTATTTCATGCAGTAGCTTTCCATATATGGAGAGAGTAATACTCAGTTTAACAAATCAACTTCCAAATCCGCCAGTACTCTTCAAAGAAATTGCGATGGTTTTAAGAGAAATACTTGCTGGAGTAGATAGATTAGCTTTGACAAACAAAGCCCCGTCTAATGTTACTAATTCCCAAGAGAGCTCTCTCCTCAACCTACTTTAGGTTCATACAAAGATGACTCCAACTTGGTACAACAAGATACTCATCAAATCTACTTCAAATGAGTTTCAAATTTTTTGTAATCTCCTATAGTCTCTTCTTGTTTCATTTTTGGTCTTTTAATTGTATCTTAGAAATGATGTTCTGTTGGAAAGTGAAGATGAATACCAAAAAAAAGTTCGACAAAAATAAATATCAACATGTACCGACGAGACTTTTGAGCTTTCCCTCACAATCCTAAATTCTCATGCATAGACGTCTATCATTTTCCCCTTTGAATAACATTAATACACAACTCCTCGCAAAATACCAAAAAAAATCTCAAAATGGACTAATAAAACCTAACTTTGAGCCTAAATGGATTGAATCACCCTTAAAAATTATAAGTTTTATTATTAGTGTGTAATCTTTACTTTGGTTTACATTGTACACTGGTATACTATAAACCAATTCTATGTAGATAGATTTTGATTTAGGTCATTCTTATACTTTTATATAAACCACAACTGTATAGTTTGTCATTTAATGAGAATGAGAGTTATTTAGTAAAATGACATCAAAGCATTATCTCTCTCTCTCGTTCTCTTACAAACTTTTCAAATCTTTTGGTTCACTGAAACATATCATCAGTGAACATCTCTCGGACTGTCATGACTCTTTGACAAAGCTAATATCTCTCTTCTTTTGCGATTCTAGGTTTCATCGAAGATCAAATCTATTTTTGAGCTATATTTGAGCTATATTTGAGCTATATTTGATTTCAATGGGAAAAAGAAATAGCAAGTTAAAATACCGTCGATTTAATCCAGATTCACCTGATTTGAAATCGTCTTTCTCCAATCCCTCGAGAGATGTCTCAGAAACGAAGCATTCACAGAGAATCCTCAGTGATCTGAGGTCGTGATGAATCTCGTCGTTCTCTCTCTCTCACATCTCATCCAATCATTTCGAGGTACCAAAATCACCTGACAACTCACACTCTATGTATCATCTTCATAGCTCATATCACCCTAGTTTAGTACTAGTTTTGGAACAGTTAGATGGTGACAATTATGGATTATGGACTATAGTTATGATAATGAGTATGGAAGCTATGAATAAGTTAGGTTTTCTAGATGGATCCATTACGAGACCTGATGAATATGATCCATACTGTAAGATCCGCTGTCGATGTAATTGCATGATCAAATTGTGGTTGCTTAACACTGTTTGGAAGAAAAATATACACAAGCATCTTGTACTTTAAGAATGCTTGTGATATTTGGAAGGATTTACACACCCGCTATCACAAGTCAAATTGCCAAAGGCTTTACAAACTCAGACATCATATACATTCATTTCGTCGAGGAAGTATGGATCTCTCATTTTATCATACTCAAACTCACGCTTTGTGGGAGGAATTGTCAAACGTTCAACCAGTTGGACGAACAGTGGAGGAACTGTTAGCAGAAAGGGAAAAAAATAGGGTGATAGACTTTCTCATGGGATTCAATGACAACTATGAAAATATCAGAAGCCGTATCCTTATGAAGAAGTCATTGCCATCACTCTCAGAAATCTTTAATCTGCTTGATCAAGAGGATAATCAAAAATCTGCAAGAACATCTGTCATAGAATCATTTTCAAGTTCCCCATGATCCCAATGTTTCTCCTTCAATCAATGCTGCAAAAGGAAACTCCTATTATCAAAGAAAGGACATGCATGTTTGTACCTTATGTGGGAAAGTGAGTCATATCATAGAAAATGTTACAAGAAACATGAATATCCAATCAGTTTCAAGCGTAAGCAGAGGTTTGATAATGGCTCTTCTTCTGTGGTTGCAAATATGAAAGTGGGTGACAATAATGAAGAGATTGATTTTCAGACTAAAGACTTGGCTAAGGCACAAATTCTGCAGATTGTGTCATTTCACAGCAGCAAGCTTCATCCTCCAAACTCAACTAGCCAAGTAACCATACCAGAGACTCACTCTGTCTCAGTTTCTTCTGAACTATCTTCTTCTTCCTCAACTGGATTTTTCCCAATATTTGGTACATGTTATCCCTTTGTCATTTTCTCTTTCACCAGTACTGATAGGCCATAAATTAGTTATGTTTCTAGTAATATCACTGTTATTGATGCTTGGGTGATAGATTCTGGTGCAACCAATCATATCTGCCATCACCACAAGAAAACATGCGATTTGCGAGAGAAATTTGCGAGGGAAATACTTTCTCGAAAATCTGCCATCACTGCAAATTTGCAAGGAAATTGCGATCAAAATTATCATTTTAACTATTTTATGAATTAAAATATTTGCGAGGAAGCCTCGCAAATTCCTAGCAAATTATGCCATAAACCCTAAACTCTAACCCCTAATCATATTCATGCACCATGATCAGAGTTACTACCTCTTTGTAATAATAACTACTTAAGATTATACCTTATACGTTGTTTAAATGTAATAAAAGGGAACTCGACGATATAACGACGTCGATATCTCACAACTTATTATGATTCGTATATCGTTGTACGAAAAATATATATATATATATATATATATATATATATATATATATATATATA
>OVAN01011150.1:0-14973 GCA_900406275.1 Anastatica hierochuntica
TTAACATAACCAAACCTTAGGATATATATATATATATATATATATATATATCCCATATCGTAACTGTAAATGATATATATCTTAAGGATCTCTTTGTAATTAGTCATTAGTAAATACCTAAAGAGCTACATGTATTTCCTATATAAGCTGTACAGATTATTCCATTTTAAGAGATATGAAAACACACATTCTACATGGTATCAGCAGCCTTGATCCTCTAAAAACCTAAATTGCTCTTTTTCTCCCTCAACAGTCACTATGACAACCAATACCACAACCCCTGCCACTGAAATCATAACCCCAAATGCCCAATCTATCTACAACGTAAACATGGTTAACGTTGCAAAACTCAATCAAACAAACTACCTCATTTGGAGTTTACAAGTACATGCTCTCTTTGATGGGCATGATCTTGCTGGCTATCTTGATGGTTCAACTGTTATTCCTCCTGCAACTATCACCAACAACAATGAAGTCCTCGCCAATCCTGCTTTTGCACTCTGGAAACGCCAAGATCGCTTGATCTACAGCTCTCTCCTTGGTGCTATCTCATCCAGCATCCAACCACTTGTCTCAAGGTCAAAAACATCCTCTGAAGTGTGGCGCACCCTTGCTACCACCTACGCAAAGCCAAGTCGTGGACACATCAAACAACTCAAAACACAACTCAAGCATTGGACAAAAGGTACTAAATCAATTGATGAATATTTTCAAGGCTTACTAACAAGAATGGATCAGCTTGCTATTCTCGGCAAAGGTTTAGAACATGAAGACCAAATAGATCTCATTCTCGAAGGCCTCCCCGATGAATACAAACCTGTCGTCGATCAAGTTGAAGGACGCGATAGCCCACCTACTCTCACGGATCTTCATGAGAGACTCCTCAATCATGAGGCAAAGCTTATGTCCTCTGCTGAAGTTACGTCACTACCGCCTACTGCGAATGTTGCACATACCCGCAACAACAACACCAACTTCCGCCAGCAGTCTAAACCGCGTTACAACAGTCAATCAATCTCTCATCCTTGGTCCCAACAGTCACAGAACAAACCAGATTCTCGATCACCACGTCCTTACCTTGGCCGCTGCCAATTGTGTAATGTCCAAGGACATAGCGCTCGCCGTTGTCCTCAGCTTCAATCTCCAAACAAGTATCCTTCACAAGCCTATGGTACACCATTTACTCCTTGGCAACCGCGTGCTAATCTTGCCGTGGGATCTTCAACCGCTGCAGAAAATTGGATTCTGGACAGTAGTGCTACGCATCACCTAACTTCAGACCTTCAAAACCTCTCTCTCCATCAACCTTACTCGGGTGGTGAAGATGTTCTTATCGGTGACGGTTCTGCTCTTGTAATTTCCCACACGGGTTCAACTTTCTTACCCTCTAAATACAGAGATCTTACTCTTTATAACGTGTTGTGTGTCCCTGATATTAAAAAGCAACTCATCTCTGTCTATCGACTTTGCAATACTAATCAAGTGTCTGTTGAATTCTTTCCCGCTTCGTTTCAGGTGAAGGACCTCAGCACGGGGGCGTTGTTACTCCAAGGCAGAACTAAAAATGATCTTTATGAATGGCCAGTGACTCCGTCTCAAGTCGCAGCATACTACACGGCTCAATCTCCTAAGACAACACTTTCTTCTTGGCACTTGCGTCTCGGTCATCCCTCCTCCGCTATCTTGAATAATGTTATTTCTCGCTTTTCTTTACCAACAGTCTCCTCTTCCAAACATTTTTCATGTTCTGAGTGTTTGATTAATAAAACTCACAAGATGCCTTTTGCCCAATCCTCCATTATCTCAACTCGCCCTCTCGAATATTTATTCACAGATGTGTGGACTTCTCCACTAATATCAGAGGATAACTTCAAATATTACCTTATTATCATTGATCACCATACCCGTTATGCCTGGTTCTATCCTCTTAAACACAAATCCCATGTCAAAAATACCTTCATAACATTCAAATCTCTTGTCGAAAACCGTTTCCGCGAGAAAATAACAACTCTTTATTCAGATAACGGAGGTGAGTTCTTGGCTCTACGCGAATTTCTTGCAACAAATGGAATATCCCATCTGACCACACCGCCTCATACACCAGAACATAACGGTATCGCTGAACGCAAGCACCGCCATCTTATAGAGACTGGACTCACTCTCTTATCAAACTCATCGATGCCCAAAAGCTACTGGACTTATGCCTTCTCAACAGCCATTTATTTAATCAACAGACAACCAACACCAAATCTCTCACTTCAATCACCTTACGAAAAGTTGTTTGGACAATCACCAAACTATGCCAAGCTAAGAGTCTTCGGATGTCTGTGTTTTCCTTGGCTACGTCCGTACGCAGCAAAAAAACTTGAAGATCGATCAAAATGCTGTGTCTTTTTGGGTTATTCGCTTACACATAGTGCTTATCACTGTCTTGACAAACTCACAGGAAGAATATACACCTCCAGACATGTCACTTTTGTCGAAGATACCTATCCTTTTGCCGAGAAAATTCAACCTTCTACGCCTCCAATCCTTGAAACCCAAGCTGCCTTCATGCCGTTCACTCGACTTCCGGTCACTGCGCCTTCACCGCCGCCGAGAACAATGCCTCCCAGCTCTGGTTCTCACCCACCGCCGCGACAACAACCTCCGCCCGCCACCTCTTCCTCTCTCACTCCACCCGTCGCTCCTCTCTCTGCTCCTCAGACCGCCGACCCATCTCCACCGACTCCGCCACCAGCTCCTCCGTCAACATCGCCGACGGTCCCACCACAGCAAGTCACGACATCAGCAACGACGTTGCCACATGTATTACCTTCTAACCTTAATCTCTCTTCTACAACTGGGCCCCCAATTTCTAATTTACCCTCTCTTTCACCTGGGCCCAGTAACCCACACCCAATAATCTCACCAGCCCACAATACAAACAAAACCTTACCAGCCCAAACCACAAACTCTTCAATTAATCCCATCTCCTCTCAAACACAATCATCCTCACGACAAAAGCCAGCCTCATCTTCATCTCTCCCGATCGCAAATACCCATGTCCCACAAAATCAACACCAGATGAAAACCAGAGCCAAAAATAACATCACCAAGCCAAATACCAAATACACCCTGACAGTTGCTCTCCAAGCTCTCGAAAATGAACCCACAACCATCGACCAAGCCCTCAAACACGATAAATGGCGGAAAGCTGTGACCATGGAATTTGATTCTATTGTCCAAAACCAGACTTTTGATCTTGTTCCACCAGCTCCTAATCAGAATGTCGTGGGATGTCGCTGGATCTTTAAAACCAAAGTTCTCCCCACCGGTGACCTTGATAGATACAAAGAACGCCTCGTAGCCAAGGGCTACAATCAACAATATGGCGTAGATTATGCAGAAACATTCAGTCCGGTGATTAAAACCACGACGATCAGACTTGTTCTCGACATTGCTGTTCGCAAATCATGGCCAGTCCTCCAACTTGACGTCAACAATGCCTTTTTGCAAGGCACTCTCATCGAAGAGGTATACATGACTCAACCCCCAGGCTTTGTTGATGCAGATAGACCAGATTATGTTTGTCGACTCAAAAAGGCGATCTACGGTCTAAAACAAGCTTCGCGCGCGTGGTATCTCGAGCTCAAGACATATCTTCTCGCCTCTGGTTTTGTCAACGCCCTTTCTGATGCTTCCTTGTTCGTTTATAATCATCTTGGCTGTCTCATCTATGTCTTGATTTATGTTGATGATATATTAGTCACAGGCAATATGCGGTCTATGGTTATGGATTTCATTTCCTCATTAGCTGATCGCTTTTCCATTAAAGATCCAGCGGATCTCCACTACTTCCTTGGTGTTGAAGCGACTCGTACACAGCACGGTATTCACCTAATGCAACGGAAATACATATTGGATCTTCTACACAAGACTAATATGCTCGGTGCCAAACCTGTGTCAACACCACTCCCAACTCTTCCAAAGCTTACCCTAGACGGTGGACAACCACACAACAATCCAAAAGAGTATCGAATGGTCATTGGAAGCTTACAATACCTTTCGTTCACTCGACCTGACATCGCATATGCCGTCAATCGTCTTTCTCAATTCATGCACAAACCAACGGACGAACATTGGCAAGCGGCAAAACGCGTTCTTCGATATCTCGCCGGAACTCTTACACATGGCATCTATATCAGGTCAGACTCTCCGAACACATTACTCGCTTTCTCCGACGCTGATTGGGCAGGTGACGTCGACGATTACATGTCCACTAATGCTTACGTCACCTACATTGGAAACAACCGTATCTCGTGGTCCTCAAAGAAACAACGCGGAGTCGCTCGGTCTTCGACAGAAGTCGAGTACATGGCTGTTGCCAACACTGCCGCTGAGGTTCGATGGCTTTGCTCCTTGCTCACTGAACTTGGGGTTCAACTACCTACTGCCCCTGTTATCTACTGTGACAATGTAGGAGCCACTTACTTATGTGCAAATCCAGTGTTTCATTCCCGCATGAAACACATCGCTCTTGACTATCATTTTATCCGCAATCTCATTCAAGCGGGAATACTACGCGTCTCTCACGTCTCTACCAAAGACCAGCTCGCCGATGATCTCACAAAACCATTACCACGGACAACCTTTCATATGGCCAGAAACAAGATTGGAGTGAAGCCTTCTCCTCCATCTTGCGGGGGCGTGTAAATGATATATATCTTAAGGATCTCTTTGTAATTAGTCATTAGTAAATACCTAAAGAGCTACATGTATTTCCTATATAAGCTGTATAGATTATTCCATTTTAAGAGATATGAAAACACACATTCTACAGTAACATCCCCCCCCCTCAAGTTGGAGCGTGGAGGTCACAAATGCCCAACTTGTCTATAAACATTGCAAACTCACTCTTGCCTAGAGCCTTCGTTAAAATGTCCGCAAGTTGTCCCTTCGTAGGAACATACCGAGTAACAATAGTACCTTTGACGATCTCATCGCGTATAAAATGACAATCGCGCTCGATATGCTTCGTTCTCTCGTGGAAAACCGGGTTGGCACCTATGTGAATCGCCGCCTTGTTGTCACAAAACAATGTGATCGACGCCTGATGATCGACGCCCAAGTCAAGTAATAATGCCTTCAGCCAAATAAGCTCTTTAAGTGTATAAGATATTGCTCTGTATTCAGCTTCCGCCGAAGAATACGAAACCACATCCTGCTTCTTCGTCTTCCAGGAGATAGGTGAGTCACCTAGTTGTATAAACCAATCCGTAAGAGAGCGCCGCGTCATCGGACAACTTGCCCAATCCGAATCACACCAAGCTACTAAAGAAAGCTCCGTCCTAGCCTTAAGTAAAATACCCTGACCCAGATTTCCTTTAAGATACCGAACAGCTCGTATCGCAGCATCCCAATGAGCTTGTTTTGGTTTCTGCATAAACTGTGTTAAGACATGCACTGAGTATGATAAATCCGGACGTGTAACCGCAAGATACACCAACCGTCCCACCAAACATCGATTACCAACAACATCATCATAATCAGCGCCAGTATCAAGAGCAAGGCGATGGTTTTGCTCCAATGGAAAAGCCGCAGGCTTAGCACCAAGAAGTCTTGTCTCAGAAATAATATCAAGAGCATATTTCCGTTGACACAAATATATCCCAGAAGAGCTACAAGCCAACTCAATACCGAGAAAATACTTCGAGATGCCAAGTTCTTTAATATGAAAACAAGTGCTTAAGTAACACTTAAAAGCCGAAATAATACCTGTCAAGCTCCTAGAGATGATTAGATCATCAACATACACCAAAACATGAAGTCGGTTGTCTCCCTTCTCCATTGTAAATAACGAGTAATCCGATATAGATTGTATAAAACCGTAATCGCGTAATGCACTGTTCAGCTTAGCAAACCAACAACGCGGTGATTGGCGAAGACCATACAAAGACTTCCAGAGACGACAAACCTTTGTAGGATTCGAACCACGGAACCCAGGAGGCATGCGCATATATACCTCTTCTTCCAAATCCCCATGCAAGAATGCATTATGTACATCCATCTGATGTACTTCCCAATCACGGGACGCAGCAACTTGAAGAAAAGAACGCACAGACTCCATTTTAGCTACCGGAGCAAAAGTCTCTTCAAAATCAGTGCCTTCAACCTGACTATTCCCACAAGCTACGAGTCTAGCTTTGTATCATTCCAAACTCCCATCGGAACGAAGTTTCACTGTAAATACCCACTTACAAGCAATAGCGCGTTTACCTTTGGGAAGAGTCTCAATAGTCCAAGTACCACTCTCCTCAAGAGCATCAATCTCAAATCGGACCGCATCACGCCACCACTCATCATGTACGGCCTCGGAAAATGTCTTAGGTACTTTATATGATGTAAGTGCCGCAAGAAATGCAGAGTGATGAGCCGAAAAACGATCAATGTTCACGTATAAGCCAATCGAATATGGAGAAAAAGACGAAGGCTCGAGATCAATGCTTACGGTTTGCATAATATAGTCTTGGAGTTTAGTGGGTACTCTCTTAACACGTAGCCCACAACCCAATTCTTCAATAGAATCATTAACTACTTCCTCACGTAACTCTCGTGTTTCACTAGCGGGAATTAAGTCATGAGCAGTCTCGGAAAAGCTCAAATCACAAGATACACCAGCGGTATGTCGAGAAGAAGAAGCTCCCGTGGGAGTCTCAAGAACAGGAGATGCTTCGGGAGATTCAGCAACAGGAGACGGTACCAAGTTTTGTTCAGGATGATGCACCGTGTCATCAACATGACACTTACTTCCAGCGCAAGGTATTGGAACTTCATCTTGGTGAAACACATCGCCAACGTATGGATCATGCAGAGACGTATACGATGGCGAAGAATTATCATGCACAACATCATTAAGCAAAGGCGCAGCAAATGGGAATGTCGACTCACAGAAGATCACATCGCGTGAAGTAAAGATCTTCTTGGAGTCTAAATCATAAACTCTCCACCCCTTTTTACCATAAGGATATCCAAGAAAAACACAACGCACACTTCGAGTTGTAAACTTATCACCTCTATGATGTTGGTTATGTGCGTAACACAAGCATCCAAATACATGTAAGTGATGTAGAGGAGGTGGACGTTTATATAACCTTTCAAACGGAGTAACATCATCGAGTAAAGGTGTCAGAGTTCTATTAATCAAGTAGGCCGCAGTGAGCACACACTCACCCTAAAAATCGATAGGTAGCGATGATTGAAACCGCAAGGCACGCGCAACATTTAAGATATGACGATGTTTCCTCTCTACACGACCATTCTGTTCCGGAGTTCTCATGGATAATACCTTTCTCTCAAAAGAATGATGTCAAACAAATAAACTATGTTCCATTATCACTGCAAATAGTCTTAACCAAAGTATCAAATTGTCGCTTAATAAGAGCAATGTAGTTTCGCAGGGTCTGAGAAACTTCTTGCTTAGACGGTAAGATATAGCCAAACGCTACGTGAATAGTCATCAATGATTGTAAGAAAATATCTTGCACCGCATTGAGCTACAGTTCTGTACGGTCCCCATAGATCACAGTGTACTAACTCAAATAAATCCTTCGTTTTATTAATACTCGTAGGAAACGAACATCAAGTTTTTTTGGCTCGAATACAAGTATCACATGTTTTATTAAGCAACTTAGTAGAGGAAGAAACACCAGAAATAGATAATAAATCCAAAACACCATGTGAAGGATGGCCTAAGCGATGATGCCAAATATCAAATGAAGTCAAATCCGTCTGCAAGATCGCACCAGCAAATTCCATCCCTCGCAAAAAATAGAGACCTTGGACCTGCTCAGCCACTTTAATCAGCGTCCTTGTAATGCGGTCCTGGACAACGCAAAGTTTGTCAGTTATCTGAAACACACTAGCACAATCGCGATTCAGCTGAGACACAAAAACCAATTGACACTGTAATCCATCCACAAAAAGAACATTCTGCAATGTAAGTGTATAACTCAAAACAATTTTTCCTTGTTGTCGTGCCAATGTCAATCTGCCATCAGGAAGCTTAACCGATAACGGCACCATCTCTCGAATTTCAGACAAAAATCATAGAGAACTAGTCATATGGTTAGTTGCACCTGTATCAAAAATCCAAGAACCAAGAGAAGACATACCAGTCAAAGATTCAGACGCATGTGATTTGTTCTCATTGAGAAGACGTACAAGAGTCTTCCACTGATCATCGCTCAGCCCGCTAAGACCAACTCTATCACTAGCAGTCACGATATTGGCGGTAGGTACCAAAGTAGAAGCTGCAGCCGTAGGTACCTGAGCTGTCGTGTTGCCCAAGGTGCGACCTGACGGTAATGGAGCCCCACGTCCACGGCCAGCAGACAATAGTGGTCGAGGTCGATCACCCCACCAGCTAGGATAACCCAATGCGCGAAAGCAGTTTTCAGCAACATGTCCAGTCCTGTTACAGCTCGTACAATGTAACTTAGATCGATCCTCACGTGTCATGAAAGATCTCTCGTCACGTGGCTGTGACCCGGGAGCTTAAGAATCTGTTTGTACCACAAACACCATCGAATCAAGCTGCTTCTCCTCCATAACTCGTGTGGTCCTTTTAGAATCCTCATCTTGGATTAAGGTATTGTAAGCCTCTTCAAGTTTCAGAAAAGGCTCACGAGACAAGAGATTTGACTTCACTGTCCCGTATACAGATTCGTCAAGCCCTTTTAAGAATTCATGCAGCTTATCTTCCTCTCTTTCTCGCTACAAATCCAGGCCAATTGGACAACCACAACTCTTTGTAATCCAAAACTCAGACAGAGCAGTCCATAACTGCATCAGGTTTGCGTAATAAGCCTCGATAGTCAAGCCATGTTGACGACACATCGCGAGCTCTGTCTTGAGTCGTTGTATCATCTGCCCATTCTTAACATAATACCTCATCTTAATATGATCCCACAGGTCGCTTGCAATCTCAAAGGAAGATAGAGTACTACGCACCTCTTCCGAGACAGTGAGCTTCGTCCAAGAAAGGACTAACGCGTTGTTAGTCCACCAATCCTCATAATCTGAGGTATCACAGTCGGGACACGGTAGTGTGCCATCGATGAATCCAAACTATTTCTCGCCTTCAAGGAAGTTCGCAGATTCAAAGCCCACTCCGAGTAATTCGATCCTTTGAGCAATGGTTATGAAATAACAGCTCCAGGATTATCACTAGGAGATAAATCGTAAGGTGAGATGGTTCTTCTCTGTGAATCCATCTTCGATCGCAAAACAGAACTCGAGCTCTCCTTTGACACAGAGCTTGACTCAATTCCCTTTGGATCCTCCATACCAACAAATCAATGATCCAAGGAGAAGTTGATATCTCGGAAGAACCGAACCTAAACACAAAAGAATCGAAAAAATTGTGTTTATGGCTCCGATACCATGTCAAGAAACCAAAGACATATTCAAGGTTTTCTCTCTTATTGATATCGATGTTTACAACTCACGTTATATACAAGAGGATTTAACCTAATCTACCCAAATGTAAAAGACTAATATGTACATCATAATATTAACATAACCAAATCTTAGGGTATATATATATATATATATATATATATCCCATATGGTAACAGAGATGGATCCCAAACACAAGTGTGGATGGAAAAATGGATCCTTGACAAGCTCCTACGAAGACCAAAGAATATGCAGAGGAACAATGATCTTGAGCTTAAAGTCCAATCTTTGATGTTAGAGAATTTTACATGGAATCAAGCCAAGTTACGTGAACTGTTTCCGGAAGACGATGTGAGAAAAATCTTGACAATGCCCATTGGTAATGTGAAGGATAGACACATATGGGATTTTACAAAATCCGAAGCGTATTCAGTGAAAAGCGGCTGTTGGTTTCTTGCTACACACCCTCTTGAGACTCGGCCACCGCCAAACCAGAGGGAACAAAAGGTAATTAAGCTGAAGCAGAGAATCTGGAAGTTAAAAACAGAACCAAAAGTAAAATTTTTCTGGTGGAGGACTTTGTTAGGAGCATTAGCCGTAGCTGATAGGCTTAATAGCCGTGGTTTGATGGTGGATAGCTTATGTAAGCTGTGTAAACAACAGGTCGAAACTGTTAGCCACTCTATGTTCTTATCGGAGAGGGCACAACAAATCTTACAAGCATGCTCGATTTCGGAACCTCTCGCAGGATACTCGGTGATAGTTGAGGTGAACATTGAGCACTTGTTAAAGCTAATGGATGATGCAGGAGTGGAGAAGAAGACTAGGTGGAAGATCCCATGGATGTTATGGAATATTTGGAAGTCACAGAATGCTATACTTTATGTAGGAAATCAAGAGTCGATAGTACGTGTTACACAAAGCATTTCAGAGGAAACGCGGGACTGGTTTGAAGCGAATAACAAGACTCTGGAGGTGATTGACAATGGCCTGGTATTTAAAAAGTGGATGAAGCTACCATAGGGGATTTTGAAGTGTAACATACACGCATACTGGCGTAAGAGATGCATTCACGTGTTCAAATAACAAGATTACGGCGGATCTTCGGTGTATGCTCTAGGCGCTACAAAGCTTAGCGGATTTACACATAAAAGAAGTGGTGGTAGCTACGAAGTGTAAAAGTGTTCAGGACATATGGATTAATCCTTTGAATTGGCCAAGGTACAGACATTGGTATGAGCGAATACCAAGTGCCAACACAATTGCGCATGACATTGCGAGAAGTGTAATTAGGGATGGTCGCTTCAACTCTTATTTATCTTTGGGAGGATCGGCGTGGTTACAGGATAGGATCCGGCGTGAGGCTTGAGTCTTACATTCATGGCTTCTTACGGTTAGGAGCTGAATGTATGGAGTTTGTTCTGTTTTGCTTCATTTTCCTTTCTCTGGTTTTGCTCTGTTTGAAGGAACATGGTTGTAACTTTAATTTTTAATCTCTAGACGATCAAAAAAAAATTAGCATTTCTTTATAACAAAATGTCAACAAAAAGTTTCAACTTACGTAAACAACAAATAAATAAGGATAAAATAGGAAAAAGACAAATATTCATAGAAAATAGAGATAATTCATCTTTTTGATTTTTTTTTAAACATTTAACTTTTAGAAACAGAGGCAGTACTAATTTTTTTTGTCTAGAAACAGAGGCAGTACTAGTTATTAATTGAAATGTTTACAATTGAATACACATTTTTATATACTAATTAAAATTTTGATATATTATTTAGTATAAACCATCAATTTTATATAAACTAATTCCATTTATTCTTATATGCTTTATTGCAATATAATTTTTCAAACTAAATTTAGAATTTAATTTCTTTCTCATCCGTTGACAAATTCGAATTGTAGAATTAAATTTATTTATTTATATATTTATTCATGTGGCAACAAATTTGTCATAAACACCGAGATATATTTTGTCCGACATGCTATGTAAGTTGGTTAACATTTTACTTTTCTTTTTAGAGGTTCTAATAAAATAAATAAAAATAACCGAAATGAGAAAACTCATCAACCAATCAAATTATAACATTTAATTCTAGAACTCACCTATGAGCAACATGAAGATAAAAGTCATTTTTCTTATAATATATAAGAGTATGAAATTATTGTATTGCAATATTAGAAGGTATACTATATTTTTAACAAGTATATATGTCACATTTAGAAAATAATATAAAACCATTGCTTGAAATTGTTAAGGTAAATCCATGTTCAACATCATTTGAAATCTACTGTAATTACTGGTTGAGATAATACTCTTACTGTAGATAGGATAATATTTGAATTTTAAAGATCGTATAACTTTTTAAAATTCAAACGCCAAAACATAAAAAGTATAGAACCTCTCTTTTCTCTAACTTTTGCAGATCTCAAAACCAATTTGTCGAGGGAGTCGGTGTTGTCCACCAGCATTTTACAGAAGTAGTCAGCATGTTAACCTCAAATTATACAATCTACTACTTTGTTACTGATTAAAACAAGAAAAAAAAATCATGAAATCGATAATAAAAGTTATTTAGATAAAATATCAATTATAAACATTTAATTAAGAAACTTACTTTGTGCCTCACATTTGGAAGGTAATATCTTTCATGACCACTCTAGTACACCATGAAATTCTTGTTTTCAGAGTGCCAACATTTGAAATTTGACCAATTACATTTGAAAATATTAAACAAAATTTATTAATGTATTAAATACTAAGGTTATGAAATTTAGAAGAAATCATGAAATACAAAATACAACTTGGCAACCAAGTAATTGGTTTCAAAATCCACATTTAGTTTGACAGCAAATCAACAAAATCAAAGTAATGATTATCATATATTGTAGATACTCCAAATATGATAATATATGGTTTGAAAGAAATTTTAAAAGGGTGTTTCGTGGTTCAATTATAGGAACATATAAAAAGAACATCCAAATTAAAATTCTCTTCTAAACTCTTCTAGTTGTCATCCTTTCCTCAGACATATTCATAACCTCTTTATTCAATGTAGCATGAGTTTTGTTACCCTAAAAGAACAATAGTAAAATTACAATTGTTAGTTATTTGATTAATAATCAATCTAGAACATTATGTTACTAATATTGAGCACACATAACGACTTGTTATAATATTTGAACTTTTATTTTTAAATAAAATATAATTAAAAATCATTATTTTGTAAAACAAATGTGCATGGAAGAGATATAACTGCATGGCATACCACAAATTTACTATGAATGGAAATGCACGAACAACTTCAAATGATATAAAATTGTATATAGCTTTCACATATATTACAAGCAGGCCCGAATTAGGGCACATGTGAATTTCTAGGCATTGTTATAAGTAAATTGGCTGAGAGAGAAATATATTTGCAGGAAAAAGAAAAAAAGGTCAGAAGGAGGTGAAGTAAAGATTGGAAAGAAAAATCTTTATTTTAATTAATAAATGATAATGGTTGACATCTGGAATTGCGAAAAAATATTAAAATTTAGAAAAATGTTGTATTGGTAAAGATTTACGTGAGTTTTATTTCCAATTGAGAGAGAGAATAAAGTTACTGGGCGATTATAATGATGTTTGTGAGTTTTACTAAAACTTTGTTTATTAATGCATTTTTAAGCGAAATTACATCTTTACATTTTCAATATTATACATAATTCCAACAAATATAATAATAAGTGTGCAATAATTTTCCAAAATACTTATATTTTACAAACTTTTTATTTGTTTGAAAACTGATTTGAAGTTTAGTATAAATTTGCATAATATGAGGAACGTTTTTTTGGCCTAGAGAATTCGATATCGTCGGACCGGCTCTGATTGTAAATATATTATATTCAAAAACGACTGCAAACCTTTCACTCAGGACCGTCTCGAACATTTTGGTGGTCTAAAGCACATTAAAAATGTGTCCTCATATTATTATTATTATTATTATTATTATTATTATTATTATTATTATTATTATTATTATTATTATTACTATTATTACTATTATTACTACTATTACTACTATTACTATTATTACTATTACTATTACTATTACTATTACTATTACTATTATTCTTATTGTAATTGTTATTATTATTATTACTATTATTATTTTTATTATTATTATTGTTATTGTTATTATTATTATTATTACTATTATTATTATTATTATTATTATTATTATTATTATTATTATTATTATTATTATTATTACTACTACTACTTAACATATGCTTATACAAATTTGAATTTGAATGGCGTACAATTTATACAGTAGCACAAACTATTTAATACTACATATAATACTCAATTATATTGTTAACTAAAATTTTAGTTCAATATATATATATATATATATATATATTTGAGCTACTAAAACCTTTTTATTTGATAGAATATTTTTAGTTTCTTTTTACTATGATAACACGCTAATATTTAAAAATATAGTATATCTTTAAACGTTTTTACTATTAAAAATTCGAGAAACCTAACGCAAATGGATAAAGTATATCGAAAAATCAAACAAAAAAGTAGAAAATTACTATTAGAATAAAAAGTATGAAAACATAAAGGCTAAACAATGAAAATTAATATAGAAAAACATTTGGACACCTAAAAGAGTAAATATTTTGAACTTGGAAAGAATTTCTGTGAAAAACTAAAAGAAAATCGAAGAAGTATAATATGATGAAACTATGTCAAGAAATTAACATATTATATAACTATAGAAGTCTTGACATGTTGCCTCAAAGAATTGGACTTTATATTGTGGCCTAAACCACATGCTTGATGCGCTTTATGAGAGGGTCGACCTTGCTCTCACTATTGCATGTCGAAATAATCGGAAAACAAAGATTTAGTTTATTTCAATAAAATGTCAATAAAATTTGAATTGAATCTTCCTATTTTTATAGAAAAAACTTTATATAATTTCGTGCAAGTTTTATTTATGCGTTTAATGAAATAAACTGAAGCTAAATATTACAACAACAAAATTAAACTAAAAACAAAATCATTCGTATTCATTTGCAGTGACTGCCTGATGTGAAATCTCATATGTGTAAGTTTACTTCCAAACTTTCAAAATCTTCACATGAATCGCAAAAGCATTATGAGGGAGAATACTTTCAGCAATGCTATTAACTCCTGCCGTTGTTGATGTGTTTGTTTTCTTTATTTGTGTATGTAGTACTGGAAACATATGGTGTAGTATATGTATATTAAATAATAGTTAGTATTGATTCGAATAAATCTTAGTACAATAAAATATGGGGCAATTCTCAAATATAGTATATTTTCTCATTTTCTGGACACATTTAGCATGTGGTTTAGGGTTTTTTACGTGTAGCATTTTTAAAATGTTAGAATGACCATTTTACCCCTGAGCTAAATATTGGCGAAAAAAAAACCTTTCGTCGNTGAATCTTCATCGCCGATGGTAAGCAATTTCCGGCGATTTCCGGAAATTTCCGGCGATTTCCGGCGACAA
>OVAN01011151.1:0-14972 GCA_900406275.1 Anastatica hierochuntica
ACATTGTTAGTAAACAAATATTGACAGACTAATTTATGTCTGAAGAGATAACACCCACAACGTATTTTTGCTATTCAAAGTTTTTTTCTAATAACTCTAGCTTCATGTGCTTGGAAAAAATCTGGAAAAATCGCATTAAAAACACTCAGAATGACACCTACTGACACTTTTAACCTTCGCAATTTTCCATTAACATTTTGAACCCTCACAATGATAATTTTATCATTATAAACCTTCTACATGGTTTCCGCGTACACACCGTCAATAAAATTAACGGAAAAGTTAACGGCGTTAAATAAATTATTAAAATATTAATAAAAGTAAATAATAAAAAAAATAATCGAGAAAAGATTAAAAATTCAAAAAATCAATAAAAATTCGAAAAATCAACTAAAATTTCAAAAAAGATAACAAAAAATTTCGAAAATAAAGTAAAAATTTCAAAAACTATTTAAATTCAGAAAAATTATAAAAATTATAAATTCAATAAAATATTCTAGAAACTAAATCAAAGTGAAAAATAAAATTTGAAATATTCTAAATATTAAAAAAATATAATTAATTGAAAATTAACAAAATATGGAAAATAATTAAAAATTCAAAAAATTATCAGTAAAATATAATTTAAAATTTATGTAATTTTCTTTAGAGAAAGAAGTGTAAGCAATCGTGGTTCTATAGTTTCATTCTCTAAAGAACCATCAAAGTTTTTAAATTATTTTTTTATTGATAACTTTTATAAAATTTTAAATTTTGAATTATTTTTCAAATTTTGATAATTTTCAATTAATTTATATTTTATAATATTTAAGCTAGTACCATATTTGAGTTAGTATCTTACAAAAGTTTAATATCTCATTATTTTTCAATATCTGATTTAAATTTAGAATATTTCAAATTGAATTTTCTTACGTTAAATTAATTTCTAATATATTTTTATTGATGTTGTAATTTTTTTCTGAATTTTAATTAGTTTTCAAAATTTTTTATATTTTTCTAATCTATTTTATAAAATATAGTACACGATTGCTTACGTTTCTTTCTCTAAAAACCACAAAATTTTTAAATTAAATTTTATTGGTAATTTTATAAATTTTGGAGTTTTTAATTATTTTTCTAATTTTATTAGTTTTCAATTAATTTGATATTTTATAATATATAAGCTAGATATATTTATATCTACATATCACCTTTATCATTTTTTCAACACAAAGGTGTTTGACTATAAATATTTTTTTATTTCATAAAACATTAAATTTTACTAATCTTTTCTAATTTTTTCATGGTTCAAAATATAAGACTATAATAATAGATATATAAAATGCTACGTAACTATATAGTTTTCGGAAAAAACAATATATAATATATTGTTAATTGTTTTTTCCGGTAAATATTAGCGTTTGATCCGCCACTAATATATGCCAATTAATTAGAACGAAATAAATTTATAGATGTACCAATGTACAAGCATATAACATTTTAAATCATATCAAAATCTTTATTTATCAAACTAACCTTGGCCAGCTCGAGTAGAAGAAGAGAATATGGATGCAAAGGCGTACGAAATGCTGTAAGTAATCTGAAAATAAAAATAAGAAAAGCATTTTATACGGTAATAAGCGTTAGGAATCATAAGATATTCATGATATTGACAATAAAACATTCTAAAAGTGTTGATGAACAAAACCTTTTTTGTTTGTTTGGAAAAGAACTGATGGAGAATACCTATAAACAAGTTGTGCAAATGTTAATACTCTATCGTATACAGGTTACAATATCGCTTCGGGTAAACTATCAAGATTGTTAAACCAAAACTCACATTGTTTATCGGAGCACCACTCATATCCTGAATTGCTTTTTCTTGAATGGAACCTACATACGATAGAGAAACAAAATTTTTGTAAGTCATTAGTGAGAAATCAAAGTAGCTACATATATACAAAAAAATATATAGCAAAGAAGGATGACTTCTTTGTTTACTATCAAAGGTTGATGGTTGATGATGGAAATGGTTATGTTATAAATTTAGTTAAACTTTTTTCTTTTAGGTAATTATTTTGAAGTGTTTACTAAAGATGTTAAAAAGGCGAGAACCTTGCCTTTTTTCCTGAGTCCTGATACGTACTAGTGTACTTTAATTTATCGTTTGACCGTTAGACAACAATTTGGCAAGCTGAAAATATAATTATTTCTATTAACTATTTTGTCAACGCTTGTATCTATTTTAAAAAGTCTTGTTTTAATAGCGCTAAGGCGTAGAGAATCTAAACAATAGTTTAGTATAATTGGGCTGGGGTTGAACTATTATAAGTTTTTTGCAATATCAGTTCTGTAAAAAGGAAAAACATATATTTTCTACAATATTATGGATGGACCGTCCATATAATTGCTACATATCTGGTCTATGAACATCTACACCGGAAGTGACAAGTGAGAACAAAAATTAAACCAACCCTGGAAGAAATAAAAATAAGGTTTAAAAAGATTTTGAAAAGAAGGAACCTATGTCTTAGAATCTACACCAAACAAAACCAATGTGACTTTTTTTTTTTCGCCAACCAATGTGACTGTGAAACAAAATTTTCGAGATAGGATCATAAGAAAAAACAAAATATGTCAACAAGCTGTAAACTGAATGATTCAAACAAACAAACTAACATCGGTAAAGTTGAGTTTGCTATCCTATTTTCCTAAATAATGAATTCAATGTTTTTTCTAGTGTTGCTTGCATTATGTATGTTTTTTTCGCACAAGTTCTACGTTTTAAGTAGTTCTATCTTTTTTATCTATCATCCAATGTTATTATCTTCTATTTTGTACGATTTTTCTTGTACATCTGATGAAAGTGGGCTGCACATATCCCTCAGACTTGCCTCAAACTGGAAAAGAGTCATTCCAGTTTAGATTCAGAAAATCATGTCCACTTCGGAACAAGTGTAGAAAGGGCAAGCTCACCGATTCCGAACCCACCAAGGAAAGTTGGCAGTTCACTCGCGCATGCCTGTTGCGCATGGCCTTAAATGTGAAGCATGTGCCGACACGGAATTTAATGCCAAAACACTCTTCCTTTATAGCTCGATGAGGACAATCGTTAATGGCGGGTTACTGTAAACATCGTACAAATTTTAAACCCCAAGATTAATCTTTTGGAACTTCTCTTATAAATGGAGAGAACCTCACTAATGATAAACACACAAAAACATAGAGAGAGACAGAACTTGTACTGGATTTTAGAGAGATAAAGCGAATGAATCAACTATCTTTACGATCGTACGTTGTCAAATTACGATCCTTGATCTTTTTTTTGTAACCCTCATTTACGATCTTGTCATATAAATACAACCTCGTCATCATACATATTATTTCCGACCTAACAATTTATCCACGATTTTTTGACTTCGCATACTCATCTAAAAGCCACAAAGTTAGCCAATCTCTCACAATCACGCTTAGAAGTCTAAGGATCCCTTGAGCCGAGGAACGAGCCAATAATTAGCAATATATGTGGAGAACAGAAGAAAACTCTCTACGCAAGGACACCTCGACAAAAAAACGATGGCAAACGTCTCGACCTCTATACCACTGAACGTCATGGCAACCCTAAGAGTACCTAGATCGACCAAAGTGGCTCAGTCAACCTCCTCATCCAAATCCACACATGAGGTGATGCCTACTATCTCACCAACCCCTTCAAGTGTCTTGACGCCGATGACCTGCATAAAACCTAAAGCGTCCAGCTCCAATCTAGTCAGCCACCCAAACCCTCTGAAAACTTCACCACACTAGACAAGGAAACAAGCACTAGAGAATGCACCCAAGTTAATCGACTCATACAAAGGAAACTGCACACATCGCCACTAGATTAGATGTCGGAGGCCTCCTATCAACTTTTCTCTCTCGAGTAGACGAACTGATGCTCAATTTGAAGCACTAGAGTTCTCGTCAAACCCACCAGACCCTTAACAAAACCTTGAAACGTTTCCTCCATCACCTACAACGAAACTTGATTGGAAGCTCGTTCTCATCTCGCAAGCACTCTCAAAATCAGGTCTTGTATGTGACAACGTCACCCTTAGGCAACCTAACGGACCTCCAACAACTGATCATAGTTGCACCTCAGATGTATCCAATCGATGATGCATAAGTAGGGAAATAGAGAACATGAAGAGGAGGTTGCAAGAGATTACCTCAAAAGTTCACTGAGCCGTCAGCAGCACGAAGATAGATTGTGTCTTAAGAGAAAGCCAGAGCAACCCATTGTACCACTCGAGTGAAAAGCTTCCTTGTGCACAAGCCCGAAAAAATTAAAATACTAATATTCAAAGGAACCATTGATCCATACAACTCCTGCCGACCTTTAGTATTGCGATAAAAAATGCCTGATTCTCGCCTGAGAATTGTGACGCCAGTAAATGTCAGGTGTTCGTTGAAATCCTGGAAGGAGCAGAACTCTTATGGTTCTCCGTCTTCAAAGCGAACTCCATCCACAATTTTTACCAATTGTCAACCGGTTTTATGAACCATTACTCAATGTTATCCAAACAGTGAGCCTTGGCTTCCAATCTGTGGACCCTCTCCCAGGAAACTCTATTATGGATTTCTGACCACATTCTCCATAGGGCCCTCTTATCTCTTCCTTCTCCGAGCTCGGGTTATGGACGAAGGAGAAGAAGGAACCGCGAAGAAACCTTTGTGGGCTTTTATCAAATGATTCGCTTCACGCGCCTCATATTGGATGAGGTTGCTCTGCAAGCATTACGAAATGTGTTATGGTACGAGTCAAGTTTTCTCGATGACCTCAAAATAAAAAACCACAAACCCTAGAAGACGCTCGGTACCGAGCGTTTTCATCGAAGTCGAAGAGGAAAAGACCGCCATGGCCAAGAAGAATGTGCCTATAAAGGCGATCTTACCAAAAGATAAGCCGAAGGATGACTATTATGAACCTCTCCAGCACTAGGACGGAGAGTATGCTAACGAAAAAATCCAAAAGCGGCGAGTTTAAAAGATGTCCTCGTATTTCGTTGCCCCAAAATATCTGAGAGAAGTAACATTAAATAAAATGGTGAGATGACAACAAAGAGATCAATAATGCTATTCCGACTACCATCGAAGAACTATATACTCCATTGAGGAATCTCGGCATCTAAAAGAGTTCATGCTTTAAGTAAAATAAAGGAGAGATCGAAAACTCTAACCTAGGAGGATCATACATTATCGAAGGAAAACAATCTCTAAAATTCATAGCCAATAGAGGAAGGCCAAACCTAAAACAGGGAGTCTCAAGGCTGAACTAGAACAACGCCCTAGTAACATAAGAAAAAGCATTTTGCATCATCCGAAATGATACTATAACATCAAAGAAGAGGAAGAACCGATGCAACCACCGCCAAGAAGGATATAAATGATTATGGGAGGACTCTTGTCTTGCAAGGACTCAGTTCAATTGATCAAAGAGGGCGAGCGACGAGCCGTAAAGGCTTGCACGTAGTAAAAGTTTATCGATAATGGTCTTAAGATGGATAACGTAGATATTACTTTCTTTGACGTCGATGGATATGGTGTGGATCTCCCACATAATGACCCACTAGTTATGCTACTGATGGTGGTGGATTGTGAACTCTCACATTTCATGGTTAACACATGCAGCTCCATCTTTAATATTCAAGGAAACACTTAGAATAATGGATCTCAATGGTTAAAAACTCAAGCCATATTCATAGCCCCTTACCAGCTTTAATGACGAGTCAATCCTAACCATCAGTACAATCAAAATCTCGGTGTATGTTGTCGATTCATCAAGATAGCCAAGTACCTAGGCATTGACAAACCAACAATTTAAGGCATGATCCTCAGACGTCGTGGCAGTACTTGATGAAAGTTATTGACTCAACCTATTACCATTGCATAAAGTTCACCATCAGGAATGGCATGTTCACCATTCGAGACGACCAATGGGATCCTCAAACTTGTTATACCGTGAAATATAAATTACAAAATGTTGCCCAAGCATGCCTTGTCGTGAAGCCACCAGTTGAAGACGTGCTGACCACACGAGATGCTCCAGTCGAGAGGTCATCATCCATGTGAACATTGACAATACCAGCCCATCACGTTGTGTGGGAAATGACACTGACCTCACAGACAACTTGAAGGCCGAACTAGTCATGTCACTTAAAAACAATTCAACAAACTTCTTTTCCTGGACCACTGGTGATATGGAGGGGATCGACCCCGAGGTCGCATGCAACGTGTTCAACATCGACACGACCTACATGTCGGTCAGTATGAAAAGGAGGAAGCTTAGACTCGAGCGTGCACATGCATGAAATGATGAGTTGGGTCATCTCACCAAAGCATAATCCATCATGGAAGTAAAGTATCCGGACTTATTTATAAACTTCGCCGTCGTCAAGAAAAAGAATGGAAAGTGGACGATCCGCGTTGACTTCACCAATCTTAACAAAGTGGGAAAAGTTTCACGCTACCTCATATTGACAGCATCATAAAAGCGACGACAGGGAACGAGCGTTTGTCCTTGATGGATGCCTTCTCAGGATATAATCAGATAAAGTTGCATTCAGACAAACGTGAGAAGATGGCTTTTATCACTGATCGTGTCATCTAATGTTAAAAAGACATGCCTTTCGGCTTGATGAACATCAGCGCCACTTATCAATGCCTCATCAAGCTATTTTGTCGACCAACTAGGCAGAATGATGGAGGTATACATCGATGACATGTTAGTTAAGACCCTACTTGCAAAAGATCACATCAACCACCTCAAATAGTGATTTGAAGTCTCAAAAAGTACAACATGAAGCTCAACCCTACAAAATACACATTCGTTGTAACTTCCATGGAGTTCCTAGGCTACATAGTCACACAGAGAGAATCAAATCTACGCAATAATTGACCTCCCATCTCCTCGTAACATAAGGGAAGTTCAATTATTAACGAGACCCATCGCGGCGCTTAATGCTACATCTCGTGACCGACAAATAAATGCTTGCCTTTCTACCAATTTCTCCGAGCCAATAACCATTTTGAGTAGGATTGCAAATACAAGGAGACTTTAAATCAACTCAAAGATTACCTATTCACTTCGTCAATCTTAACCAAACAAGAAGAAGGAAATACCTTGTATTTTTACATCGCAATATCACTATTGGCAGTACGTAGAGTCTTGGTACGAGACGACCGAGGCGAGAAGAAACTTATATTTTACACAACTATGGCATTCAACAAAGCAGAAACAAGGTACCTCACATTGAACAAACTTGTGATGGTTGTTGTCAACTCGGCTCGAAAGTCACAAACATACTTCCAATCGCATGTCATCGTCATCCTCTCCAATAAACTATTGAAGAAGATCTTTCACAGTTCGAGCCAGATAAGGAGGAATGTCAAATAGTCTGCAGAGCTCAGCGAATATGACATTGAGTATCGATGTCATGCAAACGCCAAATTCAAAATTCTTTATGATTTACGGATAAAACAGCCATTCGAGTTGCAAACGACGTCCTAGAAGCTAACAAATGGTCCTTATGCGTTAATGGATAAACATCTAAGCATGGCTCGAGAGTAGGAGTGTGCATCGTATCATTGGATAATGTTCTTCTTGAATAATCTTTCCGTTTAGCATTTCTCGCCCTGAACAATGGAATCAAGTATGAGGCTCTTCATCTCTGGAAAAGGATTGACAATCGGAATCGGGTAGCTCATATTCAAGCCTTTTGCGACTCTCAATTAGTGGCCAACCAATCGAACGAAGAGTACGAGGCTAAAAATTAACAATTGGATCCCTACCTCAAAGTCGTACACGAAATGGGTAAGAGGTTTAATACTTTCTCACTCACCAAGATACCACACTCGAATAACTCCCATGCCGATGCTCTCGCCACCCTGACCACACCTTTCGATCCAAAGATACGATGGATAATCCTCGTAGAAATCATTGATTAACCAAGCATCGAGCTTCTGAAGGGATTCTATGCAATTATTGAATTGCAAGAAGACTAGGATGAACAACCATAAGAAGAAGTCGACCTTTAGAGTCCTGAAACCATTGACACCGGTTGGCAACAAGAGATTAAGATGTACCAGACCGACAATGATCTATCCCACACCAATGGGAATCCAGGTGACTAAAGTCTCAAAGCGCCCACTACTGCCTACTCGACGGAAACCTCTTCTGACACATCTCTTTTGGAGTTATGTATGGATACGTAAGTGGCGAGGAGGCACGACGCATAGTGCAAGAAATGCACGAAGGTGCCATTGGAAATCAGTTAATAGGCCGAGCTCTCACACTTAAGATCAAAACTAAGGGTTTTATTGGTCAACCGTGTTAGCATACTGCCGAAAAACACGCAGAAAGTATGAAAAGTGCAAAAGACACGGTATGATAATCACTATGCCGACCGACCACCTCATCATTTCTGCTACCTCGTAGTCTTTCATGCAACAGACAATAGACAATAAGACCACTACCACCATCACGACAAAGAAATTCATCATGACAATGATTGATTACTTCACCAAGTGGATGAAAGTCGTACCACACACCAACATAGAAGCCACGCATGTGCAGAAATTTGTATGGAAAAATATCATTTGCCGACACGACCTTCTCTACAAGATCGTGACACACAATGGCTCCTAATTTACCTCAAGAAAAGTGAAAGAGTTTGCGCACAGTGGAGGCTATGGTTAAGCAAGGTAACCTCGGTATACCCTCAATGCAATGGCTTATTCGAGGTGACGAACATGGGGATCCTTGATGGGCTAAAAAGCGCCTAGAAAAGAAAAAAGAAGATGGACGGACGAACTTGACGGAGTACTTTGGTCCCATCGAACGACTCTTCACACCTCAGCAAGCCAAACAAAATTCTTAATGGGACACGAAATGAAGTGCGATAGCACCGACCGAGGTATCAGTCCCTAGCCAACAATGCATCATGCTCACCCATAGTATTGAGCTCAATGATCAGATAATAGAAGATCACATCGGCCAACAAAAAAGTCAAGTCATATTGAGGATCCAAAACTCCCAACAAGAGGGGGAAAATACTACAAGAAAAACGTTTGAATACTACACTTTACAGAAAGAGACTTCGTCATAAGGAAGATTTTCAAAAATACAGTCAAAAAATCAATTTCAAAGCTTGGCGCTGATTAGAAGTGCCCTACATCGTCTCAAAAGTCGTAATATCAAGCGTATATGACCTCCTGTAGATGAGCGGCAACAATGCCCCCCACTCATGAAACTCGATAAACCATAAACGCTACTACCGCTAAGCGTTATAAGCTACACAACAAACTTGTACAAAAAACTACGAAAAACAAACTACAATTGACTTGATCTTCTAACGGAGTACGTAGGCAACCTCTTCAAAAGCTCAGCTATCGCTAATAATGTAATCAAAAATTGGTTTTTAAAGGCTCAAGTAGCTAATTGTTCCACCACGTACTCAAATAAACTCATCCTCACAAACACCCATCGCTACGACATTACCTACGAAAAATGAAATATCATGGTCCAACTGATACCACAATTAAATCGGGCATGCCCTGAGTAACCTTGTGTTCCCCATGATTGTAGTGTCATCAACACTTAATATTTCTTTGAAAATGATGACACAGTTAAACCCACAATGCATACAAACTTGTGCATTATTACTTATAATTCGAGAGCCTTAGCATTTGACAAATAATGTCGATGCATCTAAAAAATTGTATCCAATACATTCGCAAAACAGAGACAAGAAAAAAGCAAAGATAGCAGTCATGAGCCAAAGTGTTTTTAAATGAGAAATAATTATATTAAAAAATCCAAACGTTCGCAATTAACCAACGCTACATACAACGTCGGTTCAAGAATAAAAAATGATTACTTAACCAAAAAGAAAACAAAATAAAAACAAATGGCTTCAAACGGCACTTCCCCATCCCGAGCAAGTGTTCTCAAAATAACAGTAACAGATGACGTGACAACCGCTTGGTTCGTTCCATGTTCACCCACTATGACATCTTCCATCAATAGAGACATAACAAGGTCGACATCTTCCAGGTCCTCAACGTCTAGCAACTTGATGTACGCTTTCTTCTCGACCTAATCTTGCTCCAATTTTCTAATGTAGTCCTTGGGTGGAAGATAACCATAATCATCGGAAAGGGCTTCCAGACACTCTTTCAAGCCATCAATCTACACTAAAAGTATAAGCTTATCACAACCTTCGTCCTGATCGGCCTTGTACTCCCTCAACTTATCAAGAACAACCTCTTACCTGCCAGTCATCACCAACAACACCCTTGTTTGATGTTGATGGCCTTCTCACGAGAATGACGAAACAAATCCATTTCAGACATGAACCATCTCTCAAAATATTCTTTCTCAATGGACTCGGCTTTTCGCTCCTCGTCAACTTTCAATCACTAGAGCTCCCATGATTAGCGCTCGCCAGCAAGCCTCCTAAGATCTTCCAAAAGTCCATGACACTAAAAGGAGTTGATGCCTTTCGTACATCACGCTTTGAGCCTCCTTATGAGCCCACAAAATTCTCTTCTTCACCTCAAGCAACTCTAACCGAATCTCGGCAATGACTCGTTCAGCATTCTCTTCAGAAACCTTATATGTCGCCTCAAGCTCGGCTTCATGACCTTTCAACGAGCCTCGCAACTACTTGAAGATGATGTCATAACCATCGATGATATGGTTCGTATAAGCCTAAAAAAAATTAAAAAAAAAAAGAGAATCGGTGTGTCACAGATAAAACATCAAAAGTCAAGGGCAACTAGAACATGGAGAACTTACCCGATAATATGTTCGAGCCAGCAACCAATAATCGTTGAAAACCTAAAGATCGTCTATCTGATGCATCTCTTCTACATTGCATCTTATCTGATAAAGATCTTAGCAAGCTACGAAATCATTCTTGTACAACATTGGGCCCGTATGATTGATCACCACAACGTTCGAGTGAAGATCGACCTAATCATGCCGATGATTCCTGCCATCTTCGACATTCTACTAAGAAGATATCCATTCTATCGGTTTACCAAGCATGGCACCAATTGGCTCCTCATCATCTTTGTTCTGAGTTTCCTCACCGACCTTGTTCTTCTTCTTTTTTCTTCAAAGAGGTCTCTAACCTCACCTGCATATCATTGACCGATTGTCTAACCATGGAATCGACGTCCTACGTCTCGGTCTCACATGTGTGACCCTCGAAAACATTCGTGGTCATTTACATCCCCAGCATAACCAAAACAACTTGGTCGGTAGTCCACTATGAAGCTTTTACCAGGCTCAGGATTAAATTTTAGTAATAGATTCCATAGTCGTGGGAGACTAATGCTTCATGAATTAGACGTAAAAGTATAAGAGGTCCTAGCTAGTTCGTGAATTTTTTCCTCTCACTAGATAAGAGTTTCGTCCATCGTGACTTTTTTCCTCTCACTGGGTATGAGTTTCGTCCAAGACTTAAAAGACTCATAAAACATCCTCTTGATATTTTTGTTCCTACTGAGCTGCACCAGCTCATCGAAAAACCAACGGTATACTTCTCTGTTGAGCTTTTTCCCCATCACAAACACCCAACTAAATTACGAAACGTCACTATGGACGATTGGGTGAAGGTAATGTGATGTACCCAACAATAGTCATTGAACAACTTCAGAAGATTAAACCAAAGCCCTCACTCGTAGAAGAAAGCCTCGTAAAGACATATTGAGCCTTAAGGATAAGACCAAGGTCGATCATCATCCTCGGGAATTTAGAATTCCAGATCGACCCTTGTTTCAGCCAGCATGAAAAGACCAGTCACCGACTCCATTATAGATTTTTTCTTCTATACCACATTTGATAAATGGATTTTAGCGTAATGATTTTTGGTTTTCTTGTGAGGCTTCATCTAAGGAATGAGGGTCTGTCCCCATGACGTTAAAGGGTCTACCAAGCCATCCGGATCAAATAGTGATTCGCTAATCAGGACCGGAGTAATGATTGAAAGACAAGGGATTATGATCGTCCCTAAAAACTAACACAAATGTATCATCCGCAACAATAGAATTAGAGGTATGACCAATTATTGCTGAAGTCAAGTTATCCCTTATATCACAAGGAGGGATCTGATCGGCGATCTCTACACCACCCGAAGTTCTTGAGGTAGTTTCAAATGACAAGCGTTCGGAACCAAACCCTTCCTACGACCTTGTCCCGTCGAGAATGATTCAAATTAAGTGTTGATCCTCATCTAAGGATTGGAACAATAACACGATAATGCTAGAAGACTCGAAAAGGATATCAAGACTCATAATAACACGATAATGAAATGAAAAGTTGAATAAAACTAGAGAGAGGATTGCATAGAAGAGAGAGAGAAGCTGCCATTCAAATTGTAAAAGAATTAAAGGAAAGGCGAATGAAGTCAGTGTATATAGAGGAGTGAGGAGGGAGACAAAAAGATGGGCAGTAAATAAAGCATATACGACTTCTTGAATCCCACGCTAGTTAGATCCTTACCCATCTAAAATTTGCATTCCTTAATCCGAGTCAAATCGATCACCATACGAACCAACGTCTCTCCACATTGTTGGATTGGTCAAGGGGATGACTAACAGATGAGGGTGGCTTGCGGCGACCCCTAGGCCTTGTCGAGATTAGGGCTGGGAAAAATACTCGGTTGTAGGGTACCCAAATCGAAACGACCCGAAAAACTCGAACTGAAATCCGAACCAGAAATGTAAAATTTCCAAATGGGACATGAACTCCTATATCCGAAGAACCGAAACCGAACTCGTATCGAACCGAAAACCGGATGGATGTCCAAAAATATCCGAAATATAATTATATACAAGATAATATTAGTAATATTTATATTAAAGTAACTAAATATCAAAATTTCTATTTATAAACCCAAATCTATTAATTATTTTTACGGATATATCAGATATGTTCGGTTTATTTTAGGTAATACGGGTAAAAAGTAATCAATCTACAATAAATTTTAAGTACTTTCATATATATTTCGGGTACTTTTGGTTACTTTCAGTTACTATAGATTCAAAAGTAACCAATCTAAACCGATACTAAAACTTTAGTTCCAAATTGGTTTCTGTTTAAAGTATCCAGACTGAGCCGAACCGACAAAAAACCCGAACCGAGTTTTTGCTGGTTCCTACATGGTTTACCAAAATCCTATATTCGAACTACCAGAAGCCCGAAATACCCGATCAGAAACCGAATCAAGAACTCGAACGCCCACCCCAAGTCCTTATTGAAGAAGGCTCATTCCAAATCAAACCCAGAAGATCATATCCACTTCGGAATAAGCTTAGGAAGGGCATGCCCGTGACCATGGAAGGCTGGTAGTTCACTTGCACGAACGCATACCTTCTGTGAGGGCATTAAATGCGAAGCACATGTCGGCATGACATTTAATGCCAAAGCACTACTCGCATGGCATTTATTGTCGGAGCCTTACTGTAGACGTCATCCTGACCTTAGTTAAACCCCAAAATTAGTCTTTCTGAACTTCTGTTATAAATAAAGATAACCTCATTAATGATAATACACACATAAATCTAGAGAGAGAAAATTTGTACCGGTTCTTAGAGAGTAGAGAGATCGGATCAACTATCTTTACGACGTTATCATATTACGATCCCATTTTTTTGTAATACTCCTTGCAGCCTCGTCATATAAATACAACTTCGTCATCGTAACTATCATTTCTGACCTAACAGTTTCATCCACGAGTTTCCGACCCCAGCATACTCATTTAAAAGTCATAAAGCTAGCCGATCTCTCACAATCACACCTAAAGATCGCAGCGACGAGTCCAATAGAATGTATCATCCAATGTTATTGTCTTTTCTCTGATGTTATAGTGTCTTCTAATATGATATGTTGTTTCGTAATCTTGTAGACCGTCTTGTAAGATATTTATCTATTACTTGTTCAGTTGTTGCATTGCCAATAAAGAAAATATGGTGAATATCATAACATGAATTTTAAATGGTCATGAAATTATCTTTTACGAAGCAACAAAGTGTGAATATCATATATAAATATAAATTTGTCTTAGATATACGATCAAAATCGATATTTTAGTGCTTCTTGTCACCATAAATGATTTTGTTAATGAAGGACAGGTTTAACTAATAATAGTTGGGGTTATAAAAACATCTAATCTCTAAAAATTAATACTCAATAAATTGTTGTAAGACTGAAAAAATTGGCAATGGCACGGGGTGTCCGATTGCTGTCATTTGATTTCACTTACGTAAACGTTGTTCTTCCGGTTTAGACCTCCAAACCTTTTTAATTAAATATAAGTTGAAAAAAATAATAGTCGATAAATTAATAAACTTTTTAGTTTCATACTGTATAACCTCTTTTAATTAATATCTGAAAGATTAATATCTTGATAACTCAATAATTTTTTACGTCCTAGATTGAGTTTTTCATCTAAATAATCTCTCGCTAAATTAAATCCTCTTTGAATTAAATAAATATTTTCTGACCAACAACATTAATTTATAGATGTTTTGTTTTATGTAATTTTTGGCCAAATTTATCTCTCGATAAATTATCTCTCTCTAGATTAATAAAACTAGATTTTGATCCGCGTCAAGCGCAGGTATATAGTATTAAGCTATGAATCAAAAGTAATAAAAGTGTATTAATACGTGTTTGAAGAATTTGGAAAATAGTCTATAATAAAATACATAAACGGATTGTGCTCTTGATTGTATAAAGTTACGCTAATATAAGAAGTGACAAAAACGGTGAAAGTTGTATATAGTATTAATTGAGTGATGACTATTAACCTTTAAAGCAAGAGCATGGTAATATAGTTAACAACAAAAATTTCGATCAATTGTTTCTAGTTTATCGGATAAATTGTAAAAGAATTACAAAACGTAAGTCCAATGTATAAAATGGAATATTTCAAATTCAGAATACT